>PVKE010001900.1:0-90849 GCA_004027555.1 Craseonycteris thonglongyai
TTTTTTTTTTTTTAATTTATTCATTTTTGACAGAGACAGAGAGAGAGAGAGAGATACAGAGACAGAGAGAGAACTGAACTGGGGGAGCTCCCAGTTCAGCATATGGTTCCGCACGGGCTGGGGCTGGGATTTGATCCTTGGTCCCCGGCGCTGCAAAGTGAGTGCTTAACCCACTGAGCCATCCCGGCTTCCCCTAAGTTAAACATTTTTGCATGTTAATTATTTATCTATATTTATTTTATGAAATGTGGTACTCACACCTTTGTCTAGTAAAGTTTTAACATTTTTATTATTTCCTAAATGCTTTTTATATATAAAAAGCTACCACCTCTTTGACTTACTTGTGGCAATATTTTTCTGAAACTGCTATATGTTTTACTTTTGACAAAGATAATATTTTAATTTTAGTGTAGCTAAACCATCTGATTTTACTTAAAAGAGCTACTGTTCTTAAGGTTAGATGACAATCCAACTATTGTTTCTAACTTTCGTGCATTCTCATTTCTTATATCTAACTCTTCTGAATAAATACTCAAGAATCTTAATAAATTTGTTTTAGTGGTGACCTATCTAACTACCTATCTTAAAGTATTTTGCCAACTATTCCAGCATCATCTGTAGAATAATCCTTTTGGACTGCTGCTACATATAACCATACACCAAAGACATACCAGTGACTATCAGCATTAATTTCTGACCTGTAGATCTGAGTCCACTGTTACAGCCGTTGGATTTTACAACAGTCACACTGCACTCTTAAGGGGGGGAAAAGGTGCTCTTCGTCCTGAGTCAGTGGTTCCTGAGGACACGAGGCATTGCTGCCTTCCTTCAGACTGCAACTCCTGTCATAGAACCAAGCCGGGCATTACTATGAAGACCCCAGTGCCGCAGAATAACATGGAGTCAGTCTGGCATGTGTCTTTGGTATTATTAATACCATTCAGGTTCAGCCCCTCACCTCATGGCTTCTCTTCTAAACCATGTTCTCTGTGTATATTCTCTCAAGTCAAGGCTGGTCAGGAAAAAGCCTGTCACCACCACAAAGCTAATTTGTTGAGTAAAATGTTGACAAGTATCAAGGGTGGTTCTCAGCTATTTATGGCCACTACCCAAAGCTCATCAGCTCTGAGCCCTTCTTTTACTAGCTCCACCAGCCACACTTAACTCGGTTAATCTCTCCCTCTTCCTTCAACACTTTCATTATGCGGGTCCAGGAATCTACACTTCCCTGGTTTTCCTCCTTCTTGCTAGAAATTGACTCCTAGCCTCATTTAGTGCTTCCTCCTTACTACCCGATCTTCTGAAAGTTGGAAATCTTAGTCATCAGTCTTAGTCACCAGACCCCTTTGCTTTTCTGCCTGCACTTACTTCCAAACTCATCTCATCAAGTCTGACAGTTCCAAACACCAAGTACAAGCAATGACTCTCAAAACTTGTACAAGTCCAACCTGGATCCCTCCCTTGATAGTCAGACCAGCATATCCAATCAACAGCTGAACTTCTAACATGGTCCCTAAGTGAACTCCTGACCTTCCCCTGGCAAACGAGCACCTCCTGAAATCGTTCCGCATCAGAGTCCACCAGCACATCCACCAAAATACAGCCAGAACTTACCACCGTCACTACCACCACCCTGGAGCAAGCCACTGTGGCCCCCAGCCTGAACTACAACAGGCTCCTAAGTGGTCTCCCTGCTGCTGCCCGTTGACCCTCTTGAGTAAAGCCAAAGTCCTGACTACATTTTTTTATGTCCCAGCATCTCTCTGTTCTCATTCCCTGTTCTGTCCCTGTGCTCTCCTCCAGCTATCCCTGCCATCCCTCAGACCAGCTTGGCATATACCCTCCTCTGGGCCATGTCTGCTGCTGCTCTCTTGGTCCTTTCACGTGACTTCTCATTTCCAGCTGGTCTTTCCTGGTCCTATCTAAAATGTCAATCTTCCCGAAATAAATAGAGAATAAAATAGAGACTCCCTGCTTTATCATCCTGTTCCCTGCCTTATATTTTCTCTTTGGCACTTATACTAACTGATTCTAGATTTTACTTACTTAGCTTGACTGCTGACTGTCTCTCTCACCAGAAACTAGACTCCATGAAGGCAGGGATCTCTGTTTATTGTTGTATCTGAAAAGTATCAGTACTGCATACAAAATAGGTACTTAGCTTACTCATGAATGAATGAATGCATGCATGCATGCATAGATGGATGGGTACACAAATCCCTCTTTTATAAACAAGAAAACAGAGATTTAGCATAGCTAGAAAGCCTCCTCAGGTTGCAATTTGAACCCAGAACTGATTCTACAAGGAGGCCTCTGTTTATAACACTCTGAACAGGAACTAAGGGGCAAAGATGGTGACACTGTGAATAGAAACTGGATGCATTTAGCAAGCCCCTCTCAGTATTACAATGTAGTAGACAAGTTGTCCACTGTCATTTTCTTGGGGGATTAAAGAGGAACAATTTAGACATCAAGGCAACTATTCTCAAGTTGGCCCAGGAAGAGAAAAGGTATCAGCAAGACGATGCCCAACACTGAGCCGGAGAGTGAGTGAAGAATCTGAGTGACAGAAAAGGAGAGCAGTCAATTCATCAGAACAAAGGAGAGCAGAGAAGCAGCTCGCCCTGGAGGGGCCCCCACGATGGAAGGGTGATTAGAAAACAAAACAGTCCTAACAGGATTATAGCTGATAATGAATTCACTACAAAACTGCAGAAGAATGTTAGGATTTTAATAAGCACCCCCAAATACCATTCTGTCAATTTCACAAATGCCCGTTCTCATCATTTAATTCTAAGGAGGGAAGAAAACTCCACCTAGCTGTTTCTACATTAATAATATGCCTCATTCCTATTGTGCCTAAGAAACAAAGCAACTGTAACATTGCAAGCTGTTTTGAGGAGAATTTTAATATTCTCCCTGCTAATATAAACAGAACTTCATTAACTAAGTCCTAGAGATGCCACATTTGGGATATAATTCAGGGCTGGTGCCAATTCCAACGTTAACATCTGAAAATACCTTGTGGGCACACTTTGTTTGAACAAGTAAGGCAATATAAGCTTTCCCCTAGAAAAATAAAAAAAAAGAAGGTATTCTGTACCCCAATGAGAAAGGCTGCTAATCCCAATTTGGACAAAGATTACGGTAAATGATACATTCTGCCTCTTTTGCTTTATTATTTTTATAACATCAGCTATTCCCTCAGCTCTAAAGAATCTGTGTTATTAATATAGCCAGTTCCAGTCCATGGAGGGGAAAGTAAAGAGAAAACCTGCTACCGTACATATGGATTGAAACTGCACTACAGTAGGCCACACCCCCTCAACCCCACTGAGACCCAGACGTGGCTCCCATGCCTCAGTCCCCACCCGGTGGCTTCATAACCTGAGTCTTCATAACCTCAAGGTTTCCAGGCACAGTGTGCTAAATCATGTGACTAAGGACTCAAGTCTGCACCATTGGTTGCAGTCATTTCCAAACCATCCTGATCCCCTTCTTATGACTCAGCCTCTCAAGACAGCCCAGACTCCCGTGGCTGTTACACGTCCTCACAACTTCTGAGACCAACCCAGGAAAACCAAGTGATGGAATAGTGAAACAGAAAGAGTGAAATGAAGGAAGGAGGAGTGGGGGATGGTATGGTTGCCTGGTTGTTCATAATCTAGACAAAACACTTGTCATGTGAATATGCTGATATATATTTCATCAAAAAAGAAATGTTGGGGATGCAGGGATGGCTCAGCAGGTTGGGTGCTCATCTTGCAGCCCTGGAGTCCAAGGGTAGAATCCTGGCCCTGGCCCTGGCCCATGAGGACCCATGTGTTGAATTGGGGTGTGCCCCCGGGTCAGCTGTCACCAAGGCAAGCTCCATGTGGGAGGCTCCCGGCCTGGTTCCTGCCCTGCAAAGCCCCACACCCACCTGTGGAATAAAACCATTTAGAAAACCAGTGATGTACAACTATGGAGACTGCATTGAGCCCTCCCCACCCTTCTCTCTCTCTCTCTCTCTCTGTCAGAAACAATAAAAATAAATCGTAAAAAAAAAAAAAAAAGGGAATACTGGTACACTTCTTGTAATAGAAATAAAAGGGACAACTAGAGGCACCACACAACATGACAAACCAGCAGAGCTAAAACTCAAGACAAGCTGGTTTTTGGCTGCACTTGAAACCTGCAATTACGCAGCCTGATACAGATGTACATGAGAATATACATACACAGATACACATGACATATCAATTTCTTGGTGTTTCCAGCATGTATCAATGCCTCCAGGAAAAGCAAAGAGTAAAGAATGTGTAGAACAGCACTCAGAGGCTTTATTTGAGTTCAAAACACCCTGTCCTCCATTTGTAAATGAGTTAGACGGCCACAGGGGGAGACGACGCCTTCCTTGGAGGAGCTCAGATTCTGAAAAGGAAAATAACAGCAAAGCATTCTTTTCCTGGATTTAAAAATCAGGTCACAGTAAACTCAAAAATAACTCTGTAAAGACTAAGGATGGCGATAGAGGAGTTATTCTATAAATAATCACTAGCATCCATATTCATTGTGAGCCTTTGAAAGCGCTGGACAAGGAGCTTCAGAAAAGCCTCCGCGGATCTGAACACATGGTTTGGGGAACGCCACCCATATTCACGTCCTGGGTGCACTCCAATCAACAAATCAGTGCACTCGCCTAATTAAATGCTGATTGCTTGTTGAGCAAGGGTGAAAGTCAACCATCTTAACCACGGTTTGAGTTATTCTAAGAAATGATGATAGTTAAGCTTTTTAAAGCCATTTTATGGCTAATGAGTACATTACCCTTAATGAAACTTCATTTAGGCTCCTGATTACCTTGGTTGAACAAATAACTGATGACATTCTGTCTTTCAGTGCTCTAAATTTGGTAACTGACACTATGGACGTGGCAGATAAACCCTGAACCCTTTTCAGGGCTTGGCCGTTGACAGTCAGAGGGTGACTAGATGTCCCCACCCAAAAATGACTGCTCAGCCTGGCGATGGAGAGACAGTGGTGCCTAATCTGGTACCTTTAATGACAGCTTCAGTATCACTATCTGTTTGGGATGAAGACGTGTCTCAAAATCAAGGTGGCAGAGCTAAAGGCATGAGACTTATACTCTTAAAGTAAAAACCATAATGAGCAGCTTCCAGGCCTGAGCAACTTATTATCTCCCTAGGAAAGTCCATGAACTTCTTCTAATTACTGATGTTCGGTATATGATTTCCTGATCATCACTGCTATTTACCTTTTTTCCCTTAGGATGACATTACCATATTTACCTGAAGAGTAATGCACACTTTAGCTAAATGAGAAAATCATTCTGTCTCTTGAATCCTTAAGAATTTCACATATGGTGTCGCTTAAACGAATTTAAAGTATCTCACAAAGTCATCAACCAAGAATTATTCACTCTACCTGGCTTACCACTTTTTGATTTATAAGGCACTTTTAACGTTGCCCATGTAAACAATAAAGTAGGCAGATCAGGGGCGTGCCGCTCTTGCGTAAACGTCTCGCCTTCAGAAATTAATCAAGCTGACTGGAGGGACGTTACGGAAATTCCCCTTAAGTAACGTGGATTAATGATGGGCTGCCTCTTCCAGAGGGGAGGGGAAAGTAGGATTCCTCGGAGACGTGGAATGCTGGGGACAAGTGGACTAGCTCTGGCGAGTGGGTAGGCACTTAGTTCTAGATGCTGTCAGTTTCACACTATGCTTTTGTTAGGTGGCCTTGGGCTGGTTAATTAATCAGCTCATGACTTGGTTGGCTCCTCTGTAAAATGGAAATCATTACCACTAGCTCTTGGTCTGTGATAAGGCATCAATTAGTGTCATGTCTACATAATCTTCAGCACTGGCTTGATAAACGTTATATGCCAATATCATTTTAAATTTTATTCTTAATGCTATTAGTAATGTCCTGCCTGTAGCACAACAGTTTTCAAAATAAAAGTGGTTTTTTTTTAACTTTATCAAACAAAACCTAAATACCGTCATGCATCCCTCACACTGTGTCTGCGAGAAAACACGATCTTGCTGGGATGGCACTACTCTGTCCCCGTCAGAAGCAAGGTGGCAGGCTGACTAAAGGGAAACCTAGCTGTCAGCCTCCAAGAGTCACCGAAATGGCACCATCCCCTACCTCATGATCAAAGTGGTCAAGGTAGAAATCTAAGAGCTATCCTTCATTTCACTTCTTTGCTCTTTGTTCAACCCACTAGTCTGTGCCATAAACCCTGCCTTTATAACCTGCCCCATGTTCCCCATGCCCCTGCGTTCTAGCACTCTACTCCAGGCCACCCTCTATCTGCTCCTCTGCGATACTGCAGCTACCAGGCTCCCTACTTCTTATCCTGTGTCACCCCCCAGCCCGACGCAACCCGGCTTCCAGCCAACAGTCAGGCTTGTCTGCTTGAAACCTTTGATGGCTCCCGATTGCCTTTGGAATCAAGTCCAAATCCCCCACAGGCCCCTGCCAGCCCCTGCAGTCTCACATCCTGCCCCTGTCCCCTCACTCAGCTCACTGCAGGAGCACGGCCTCTGCTCTTCTCATGTGCCCAGCTGTCCCCACCCCTGGACCAGAGCACAGGCTGTTTCCATTGTGTGACAGGGGACTACCTTGTCCTTTGCCTGGCTGGCTCCCTCCTCATCACAAGGTACAACTGGAATGTTTCCTCCTAAGAAGTGAGAATCCTGACTCCAGCAAAGCTGACTGATTCCCTGTCACTGTGCCCCATTCGTCTCCTCACAACCATTTGCTCTGTTTTGATGACGCTTTTACTGGGTTACTGTATCTCTCCGCTAGACTGCAGGATTCGCACACACAGCTGGGGCCAGCCCTCTCTCACCCACTGTGCACTGAGCACAGTGTTTGGCACACGGTCGTAACCAGGTAAAGAAGGAATTAGTCAGCTGGAGTCATGGGTCGTGGGCAGATGAGCCGTGGACTGTATTCTGCATATTTCAGGGTAAAGAGGAAAACCACATGAGGGAGTTGCTACATCTCAGTGCTAAAGAAGACCTCATGTCACCAGAACAGCCTGCCCTGTCAGCAGTGAGCTTCCCATCTGACAGGTTCTAGCAGGGACCAGACAACAGTTCACTGGACTGCACAACCTGTCAAGTGGCTTTCACCCCTGGCAGCGATGAATCATCACCCAGGTGGGGTGACAGCGATGGACATGGCAGACCCACCATGTGGGATCCAGCAGCCGTGACTACAAGTGTTCCTGCATCCTCAGATCCTGAAACCTGGCTTGGGTTTTAGAGGAGGTGCATGATGAGGTCACAGCCATTGCTGAAGGTAAAGCAACACGTCACCCTTGCTCAACAAGCACAGACTGAGCACGCGCCTGTGCCAGGCTGGCCTAAGCTAGCCTCTGAGAAGAGACACAGTAAAGTAAGAGAAAACATGAGCAGCTAGCTAAGCTCTGCACACCACGCACTTGTGCCTGGCATGGTTCTAAGCAGGCTGCGTGCATTAACTAACTCACCAAGGCCACATCAGAGCCCTGTGAGGACGTGTTAGCATTGCCACCGGGGAATGCATGAGAACGTTAAGAGGCCAAGAGAGGTCAGAGCTTAGAGCCCAAGGTCAAGCACTCTACACATGGAAAAGCCACAATGAGGACCTAGGAAGCTGACCAGAAAACACACTCAGAATCCTAACACTATCCTACAGTACAGGAACTTGGGAGGCAAGGCTCAACCTGAGTGACCCTGTTCCGTTCCTCTAGAGCAGGGAGGTCCAAACTTTTGGCTTCCCTGGGCCACGCTGAAAGAAGAAGAATTGTCTTGGGCCACACATAAAATGCATAAACACTAACAATAGCTAATGAGCTTTAAAAAAAGATTGCAAAAAATCTCGTAATACTTTCAGGAAGTTTAAGAATTTGTGGTGGGCCATATGTAGGCTGAAGGTTAGACTAACCTGCTCTAGACGACCCACAGGTGATGTTCCAAACTCCACGGACTGTCCATGTTAAGGCTGCCAGACTAGGCTGGCTTCCCAGGAGCCAAGAAGAAACCCGGAGTCAGGGCACAGTGAAGGTCAGGTTCCAGGAAGAGGCCCCCACGAAGGCAAACACAGTCATGCAGGGGCTTGAGGACTCTGGTGAAACCCCGCAGCTCCCCACACAAGGCCACCCCGCTGTGTGCACGCACACATCCCTCCAGGGCTTCCCACCTGGCTGTGCTGCCAAGCATACCAGGAGCCAGGGAGGGTCCCCACAATCTAGAAAAGCCACACAAGGGGCAACTGTGTCACAGAGGCACACAGCAGAGTGGGAGAAGCCCGATGGCCACTCAGTGGCCCTGCTGAGGCACACGGGGCAAGTGATTGCCCTTCTGGGTCTCTACTTCCTCGCCCATATTATCAAGTGCTTCTTAGGGCTGTTATGAGATATGAATTATAGGCCTTATTTAGAAAATGCTAATATAACCCTACAAATTAAAGCTGCTTTTAATATGCTCCAAGCAGCACAATTAATATAAGCAGGAGAAACTTCACATAAATATCACCATAGCTGACATTTATTAAGCATTAACTATGTGCCACACAACATCTTTTGGAATATACTTGAGTTGTTTTATTTAATTTTCAATGCCCATAACCATAGGACAATTAACCCCCATTTCAGAAGGGAGGAAGCTGAGAATCAGAGACTTGAGAACTTGCTAAAGGGACACAATGACTAGTAAGTGTCAGAGCCCAAATATGAACCCAGCTAGGTGACCCCAGCAGCTACATGATAAACCACAACATCAGCAGCCTGTCAGGAACATGAGATGATGTCATGTTGTCCCTGAACACACTTATTATAAAAAGTATAATCCTTTGTCCTAAGTGACACAGACTTCCTCAGACCCAGTCTCAGGTCCCGGCATCTTCTCTCATCCAGCTTCTCTGGCATCCAACTTGTGGACTGAGTGGCCTGTCAAGAAGTCCCTCCCATGCCTCTCACAGGCCAGCAGAGCTGTCACTCTTCTTGAGTGGCTGACCTCCCACCCTTCTCAGGAAGGGCTCTGGGGCAGCCCCATGAGCACAGAGCCTTTCCAATAGAGCTCTCCTATGCCGGAACCAAATGCCAGCTCCAGCATTCTCTCCTTCACTATTATGGATGAGGAGCAGAGGACAGGTGAGTCCCAGATGCACAGGTATTTCCCTCCATCCCAATTCTTTCTAACACTCAGGAGTGAGGCTTCCATCAGAGCACGCCACTGAAGACCAGCTCTGGGTGTGCCCTGACCTTACCCGCGATTGCCGCAGCTCACCTGGGTTCCTTCCCGCCAGGGTGACATGGTCACTGGGGGCATCCCCATGTGCCAAGCTAAGGACAGCCTCCAGCAGGAGCCGGGACAGTGGAGGGGGTGGCTAACCTGCACGGAGACGTGGGGACAGAGGGAAGCGGTCAGGACCAACTACTACTGAGCACGTGAGGGGTGCTGAGCCTGTGCCAGCTGCCCCCTGTGCGTCAGGAGCCCGTGACATAAGCAGGTAGAGGCTTCCACAGCGGGCCTGCTCAGCACACACTCTGGAAACGCGGACTGTGGCTTCTGTGATTATCTTTCATTACTGTCATACCCAATGAATCCCAAACCCTACACGCTTTATAATCAGAGCGACAGCTTATTCATTCAGCTTTAAAAAAAAAAGCAATTCCATCCTTTAATGTCCCTGGAGGATGTGTTTAAAATATGTGCATTTACAGTTCCCAGCACCATCCAAATCCCTCCCTGTCCCGCTCATTCCCCTCACAGCCAGCCTCGAGACACGTCCTCCCTCAGATCCCTCAGCCACTCCTAACCTAAATGTCATCTTTCTTTGCCCCTAACTATTTTGACTGGGTTAGCCTCTCCCCCAACCCGAAAAACATTTCCCCCTATTTACAAGGAAGAAAGAAAGAAGGAGAGGGGTTGGCAATTAAAGGCTGCTCTGTGGTGGCCGGCAGAACAGGGAGCTCTATGGACATTCCCATGTCATTGTGTCCTATTCTAGTGTCACTAATATGGGCGACCGTGTGAATGGGCGATACTGTCCCCATTTTTATAGATGCAGAGATGAGGCCTAAGAGGGATTAAGAAAAATACCAGAGGACAAAGAGGGCAGAGGGGTCAAGTCTATGGTGACAGGAGACTAGACTTTGGGTGGTGAGTACCCAGTAGCCTGTACACGTCGTACTGTAAAGTTGTACACCTGCAATTTATACCCTGTATTAACCAACATTAGCCCAATACCGTTACCTTATAAAGAGAAAAAAAAGGCAAGTGTCTAGGCTACATACTCCCAGATGGGAGAGGCTCCACTTTTCACAAGTCCATTCTGCTTCCCTAAAAGACGTCATCATACTACCCATAATCCTACTTGTGGACTAGAGGAAGGAACGTCGGGTGTGGAGGGAGCTCTGCAGGAGTGGGGAGCCCAGCGTCACTCCTTCCCGATGGGGTGGCCATCAATTGGCGAGCTTCCGGGCCCCTGCCACCGCCGTCTGCTCACTCACAAACCTGGAGTAATACTATAATAAGGTTGCAGTGAGAATCCAAAGAGCCCACTCAATGAACGTTATTTCCTCCTTTCAATCTGATGAGCCAGCTTTTTAATAAATAGTATAGGTAGCCTCCTCCATGCGGCAGCGACAGCTTTCTTGCCCTTTCAATATCAAATCCCACACCATGGTAAGAATTACGCGCAAAGCGTGTTTACTGTGTCCTATCTCCAAGGTTCATTTTCCATTAGGTAATTCAAAGCTATTAAGGCTGCCAAAAAGCCCCAAATAAGCGGGCCACATCAGAGCCAGCATCACATGACCCGCACGCTGTAAATGAATTGCTTCTTAATGTAAGTAGATACGGGGCTACTTCGATTTTGCTCCGATATGACTCAAACTGATAGAAACACTGTAAATATTCTTCCCAAAGTTCGAAGCAGGCAACATTACCACCGGCAGCAAATGTGAAACCATTTTCATAATAATTTGTGGAGCCAGGAACTGCAAGAGTGGCCTGTGTGACAGATGAGACGGCACAGGGCTTGATTGAATCAGACTAACCACATATTGCTTTGCTCCCATTACGGGCCCCCTGAGAGTTCAGTCGCAGTGTCAGTCAAATCAGATACAAAACAGGAACCCAACCCTCCAGGCTGACAATGGCCAGGAAAGTTATATTAGAAGGTAGGAACCAGATTCAGTCAATTAGCATATGGTTACTGGGATCAAGTTTTAAAAGATACAGATAATACGCTTTGTACACAAATGCACAAGAAATGCAAGGAAATATAAACTCTTTCAAACACAAATATCATCAACCCCATATTGTATGCTCTTGGGCATTAAGACTCAAGCACTTTTAGTGCTTTCAATGTTCCACTGTAGCCTTTTCAAACCTGTGTATTTGCCAACACAACTAGTTCTGATATTGAATTTTTGTTACAAAGCTGGGAACTGAAAGAGCCTGGAACCAAATATATGACCCAGGGTAGTCTGCTTTCGCCACACATTTCCAATTCTATAGAGTTTCAGGGTGACACTTTCACCCTGTTATACAGAAGACACATAGGCAAAGGGGCGGGAGATGCCAGCTGTATAAAATCAGCTAAGTGAGTTTCAATTTCATTCCACATTCTGTGAACTTCCCCTCTTCTTTCACACAGACAAAAGAAACCACGCCAAGATTTATATAAACTCATCTCAAAGAAATGCTGGAAATTGTCTGATCTAAAGAAGCAGAGAGCTCCCAGCCTTTCATTACTTCCCAGGCTAGAACTGAGCAAACTACCTAGGGGAGGGACTCTTAAAGCAACATCATATCTTAGTCCTTGGAGGATTAAGGCAGAACCATGTATACTTGTTTCTGAGATGCTTTCAAATAATCAGTTTTGTTTAAGAGTCATGCCATTACATTCTTTAAAGCCTCCCTATCACTCTGTTTATTAAGTCAGGGAGGTACAGGAGAGAACACAGAATAAGAGACATTAGGTTGGGCACCCTGTCTGGGACTGGGGGATATCTGGAGAGGTGACATTAAAAGCCTTAACACAGTAAGCCGGGGCTGCCCAACCTTCTGGCTTCCCTGGGCCGCACTGGAAGAAGAGCTGTCTTGGACCACACATACAATACACTGACACTAACGCCAGCTGATGAGCTCAAACAAATGCATGAATGGATAACAAAAAATTGTCAGTGTTACAAGAAAGTTTACAGATTTGCATTGGGCCCCATTCAAAGCCGTCTTGGGATGCCTGTGGCCCATGGGCTGCAAATTAGACAAGCTCACAATGAGCCGTCACCATGAGTCCCAGAGCTTGCCATGTTCCAGGTAAGCCAATCACCAGGCAAGGCATATAACAACAGCTGGGGTGGAGGGCAGGTTTGCCCAGAGTCCACGTTACAGCCTTCTCCTTCTACTTGTCTTAATCCTATTCCCGCAGCCCTGTTTTATGCCTATTAGGGAAGAGAGACATCTGGACCCAGAACTGCCAACACTCGTGGCCAACATGAGGTGACGAGTTTGTGGGCTCACTTCTAAGGATTCTCTCGCTCCTGAGTAGTCTACCCATGAGCCAGGAAGCTGCAATTCTTGCCACTGAGCCAAAGCAATCTGGAAGCTCAGTTCTCCTCACCCCCAGCAGGGAGAACACCAGCAGCAGGGGGAGGAGCCTGAGTCAGTGCTCAGCCTTGTGCCCACCAGGAGCCCCCTGAGGCAAGAGGACTGAACGTGACAGCTCTGGAAGGGCACTTCCAAGCCCCCACTCTGGTGCTCTCTCTTTAAAGAGGAGAAAACTGAGGCCCAGGGGTGGAAGGGACTGGAACCCGATGGGTGAGCTCCCATGACCCTGGGTCACATTTTAGCACAACAGTTGAGAGCAAGACCTTCAAAGGTAAACACATCTCAGATTTGTACCTCAGCAACCCCTCAGCTGCCTGGCCTGAAGCAACTCACTAAGCATCTGAGGTTCAGGTCCCACAAGTAAGATAAGGGGACTGATGGCACCTACCTCAGTGGGGGTGTTGCAATGAGTCAGTGATGACTCCCAGAAAGTGTTTGGCCTGGTGCCTAGCATAGAGGGCTGTCCAGAAAGTATCCAGTCATGTACTATGAAAAAAGAGGCATTTATGGCTGGATTTTTTTCCAGACGGCCCTTGCATAATAAGCAAGCCAGGCACTGTTGATCAGAGTGATGATGGCATGAGTTCTTAGCACCCCTCTGAAGCCCAGTCCTTTCGGGATTAATTTTTTTCACTCAGCAGATACATGTTGAACACCTTCTTTGTGCCCGGCACTGTGGATTTAGCCATGGTAGATCCAGAGGCAGGAATCTGCTATCAGCCTTGGCCTGAGCTGGCCGCATGGTTCCCGGTTAGCAGTCTCCTCTTGGGTGGTGAGGAGCCCCTGTGGTTACCTGTTTAGTCCATGTCTGACTAGGATTCCTGGGCCGGGGCAAGGAGTCTGGCCTGGTGGGCTTCAGTTTCCAAAATCCTAAATATGTCTTCTGGGGATTCCAGATCTACTTCTCTTGCTTCTGAGCTTCCTTGCAGTAGACAAGGTCAGCTCCTTGCACACAGTTAAATGCTCCCAGGGATGATGGGTTGGTCAGGACACTGCACTGTCTACTGAGGAGGCAAACACAAGGCCGGGGAGGCATCCACAGCCCCGGGCTCCGCCTCTGACCTGCAGGCCTCTAGCTGCTGCCATCCATCCAGGAGCTGAGCACTGAGCTGGTCTGGGGAGGTCAAGGCAGTGAGCTTTGGTTTCAACGCACTGCAGCGGCCTCTGCACCTCCCGAGGGCCTAGTCTTTTCACAAAGGCAAGAGCAGCTATGGCAGCAGCTAGACACCACAAAGGTGCAAGTCAGAGGTACACAGTCATGAGTTTCCTTCTTGATGGGGGGAAGAGAGGGGAGAGCAAAGCAAAATCACTAGCACCAGCACCATCACAGTGATAACGCATGCTTCCCAAGCTCTCACTACTTGGACTGCGCATGTCAGTGAGGACTGTCCCCACTCCACTCATGAGGACATTGAGTCTTGGCCAGGATAACTATCTAACCCGAGGTCACACAACAAGCAAGCTGCAGCAGCTTCCACCAGGAGGTCTCACAGACTCTCCACATGACACAAGGATGACAGTCCTACCCGAGACTTGGGAGCCAAGCTCCATGCAGAGCAGTGACATTGTGTCATTTCATCACCATCAAACCTCCATCAAGTAGGTGCTATTTCCCAGTTTTCAGAAAAGAAAGCTAAACTTCAAGTATGTCACACAAGACGGTGACAAGGCAGGTATCTGACTCTAGGCCCTCAGTCCCTAAGTACCATGCTCAGGAGAGGACTGGATTAGGAATCAGGAAACCTGGTTCTAGTCCCCACATTGCCACTCACTGACCACGTGTCCTCCACTGAGTCAGTGATCTCAAGCGGTCCTGATTTCCCATCTGTGAAATGGGGTAGCAGTGCCTGCTTCCTGGAGTTCCAGCAAGGCTCCAGGGGCAGGGTACGACATACACACCCAGGAGAGTGGTGATTACTGTGATGACAATGACCTTCTCTGGACTGGGGCTGCTGGATGCAGAAGGATCCCAGACCCAAATGCTATCTGGGGACTATCATTTTAACTCATTCTACTCTTGAAGCAAGAACAGTGTCAACAGAACAAGTTACAAAAAGAGCCAAATATTCAATATATTACATGGTATAATATATAATGTCTGCATTCAATTAATACCAGCACTAGGAAACTTAGACCAAAGAAAACTGATACCAGAAGTCTTGAAGGGCAAGGCGCTTTGCTGCCAGGTACACAAATACCCCAATACTTAGCATGGCACCTACCCAGGATTTATCACATAATAAGAGCACAAATGTTTCTAATAGTAAGCAGTTAACAAATTACTATGATTTACTCCTATAAACCAGGGGATACATTATCTCCATTAATCTCCCCAACCTACAAAAAAGAGGGATTATTCTTATTCCTATTTTACAAAGGAGAAAACTCAAGCTCAGAGAAGAGAAATAAGCAGGTCAAGGTCACAGAGTTGGGAGTGGTAGAACCAGAACTCCAGCCCAAGTCAGTCTGAATCAAACCCAGAGCCCTCCTTCAGTGCCGCTACCCAAGTGCCACCAGAAAGTTCCATTACCACTACAGGGCTGCAAGTGCCCTTCCGGTGCAACGGTCTCATAACCAGAAGGAAGGGACCATGTGTATCTAGTTTGCCACTATTTTCCTAGAGTCCAGGGTACACTGTAATCACTGGACAAGGACAAAATCTTCAATGACAGAACGAGCCATGGTCTACACCCTCAAACCAGTTAGACAAATAATAAGACAAAGCCATACAAAGATAAACAAAAGCAATGCTTCCCACACCCAATGCAGGTTTCAGGACACAAGTGACAAGGGGAAATGGTGATGAAAGGAGGGATGAGTGGGCCTGAGGAGGAAATGGTACTTGAACTGAATTCTGAAGGAACTTAGTATCTAAATACTGAATTATATGAGGCATAATTCAAAGCACATTCAATCAGGATCATTTTGTGGTTGAAATACTCCATTCCAACACAAGTATACATTTTAATTAGCAAGTCCTCCCCCAATAATTTTTTCAAAACTCAGTGTTTCCATTCCAAGGGAAAAATAAATATTTATTCCTTAATTAGGTACAGACCAAAGGAATACCATGTACTAAGTATTAACATGCAAATGAGAGCTAAAGCCTTGCCCACTGAAGGCACTGAATAAGTATGAGATGGGAGGGTCTGTCATTTCAATGAAAGGAAGCAACATCTTTGAACACTTATTATTTGCTGAGAACCAAGCTTTGTATAGGCCTTTTCACCTAGGACTGGACAGAAAACAGTTGCATGCCTTCCAAAGATGGTCAAATGTCTGGTTTCCTCCTGGGCAAGGAGGTAAACTGTCTTCTAAGTGGCCTCATCCCCTGGGTGACCTCACCCTCCACCAAGGTCAGGCCTTTGCACCAGCCAAGGCAGAAGCTTGCTCTGGAGACTGGTCCTGAGAACAGACTCCCCCTAGACCCTGAGAGAAGACTCACAGCAACCAAGCCCTTGTGGACAAGAGACAAAGCCACAGCATCAGCATACCCAGTGTGCAGTGAAACTTAGAGCAGCTGCGATGAAAACCCTTCCTTCCTGGAAAGTAAATGGCAGTGGGTGATAACTTTACACATTTTCACACCCAAACACACAAGGACATGTCAAAGGAAAGAATTCAAACTGTGTGTGAACTTTTTAAGATGAAACCTAAGACTTCAAAGGGATTTAAGGTTCCTGAAAGACTGCTTCAGACCACATCCCCAAACCTCCCAGCAATGTGGTAGAAAGTTCTGTAAGGCTCTTGGTTAGTCAAATTGTGCAGATCTGGAAGGCCCAAAGAATCTGTGGGGTGAATGCACATTTCTGATCTGACCCATGACGGTGTAATTTGGAGGTGAATCCCTGGACATTAGGCTAGCTAAAAGTTCTTGAGATCACAGAACTCCCTGTTCTAGAGATAGAACTGAGATATAGAGAGGTCAGCAGCTGGCCCACAGTCAAAAAAGTGGCACGTTCAAATTCCAAATATGGCCCCTGTCTTATAAGAGCAAAGATCCCCCAGGTAGCCTACTAAAATGTACAAAAAAAACCAAAAAAAAGACTCACAAAACACTCCCCATCAAATGAGTTGTGGAATGACTGGTGAGTCTAGGGCAATCCAAGGCAGAGCAGGGGCATGACACACCACAGTCAACCCTAAATGACAGGAAAGACCCAGGTAAGGAGAATGGGCACTCCATTGGGCAGGTGAAGGCTAACCTGGACAAAGGCTGGTCACCATTGTGACTTTTGTTCACCATAAAACAAGAAGTAGGGGATCTGAAATCTTATAACCTGCATTCAAACCCTTACTCCATCACTTACTAGCCATGCCTTGTAGACAACACTGCAACCTCTGGCCTCAGTTTTCTCAGCTCTCACATGAAGATCCTAATGACACGATCACTCAAGGATCTCTGGATAATCGAATGAGATTTGTAGATGTCCCAGCAGTAGCTATTATAATTCATTCAGTATGACATTCAAACATTTATGAAATACTTGCCCCAGGACAGTACCTATATGTACATGATAGTGGACAAAGAACTGTATAATAGAGTATTATTTCCTTTAAAGATGGTGCAATGTGTTAAGTTTTGTTTGCTTGTTTGTTTGTTTGTTTGTTTTTTAAGTATGAAATGAGAGCAGAGAGTAAAGGAAACCAAAACCCCACCCAATTCTGCCTGGAGGGGCCAGGAGTGGGAGTGGTTTGTGAAGCCATCACTGGAAAGGTTTACAAAAGGTGACAGTTGGGCTGTCTTTCTGGATAACTAGGAAGTCAGGAGAAAGGAGAGAGGACACGGCACTCCAAGGGGAGAGGAAGCCATGGCAGAGGACGGAGCCTGGAGACCATACCTGTGAGGGCTGAGGTGGGGCAGCGTGCTGCAGGCCATAAGGAGCCACATTTTAAGCAACATGGTCAGATGCATAAAAACAGACCTCAGGCAGAAGTCAGCATGGGAGGTGGGCTAGGAAACGAGATTCTGAAGGTGTCACTCTACAGAAAGGAGTGGAGAGTTGAAAGGTGACACCGGGAACAGAGAGAAGATAGGAAGGCACGGGAATCAAGATAAACCAACAGAGAAAATAAAACTCAGTAGACAAGCTTTTCTTTCCTGTACTGGGGGTTCTTCTCAAACATAATGAATAAATAAATATGTGTCCAATGACTACAAAGCAGCCCTTGGCTTTCCGTTAACATTGCTCCCCAGAGCCAGTGGTTGTAAAAGACCTGAAGAAGCACCCATCAGACAGGGGGTCTCCTCTTCCTTCCTGTAGGGGCCACTGACCTGGGCCATTCTAGGCAGAAGGGAGAGTCAGAGGGCAAGGATGTACCAGAGTTTGAGGACGGAGCCTTTGCCTCCACTTCACCTGGTGACCTTAGACAAGATGCTCCTCCTTCCTCCCTCCCCGCAGGGCCTCAGCTTTGTGGTCCCATTGGCAGAGCACAGCCTCTGTGATCCTGTTATAGCTCACATGTGCCACGACTGTAAGGATGGGATTTCCTGTCCAGGCCTGGCCACGGCGCCTCTGGACTGCTCTGAAGTTGTCTTCCACACCCATGACGTGAGCAACTGCATTGCGGTTTAGAAACAAAGACTGCTTGGCAATAGGCCACTGTCACCAAAGGAAGTGCTAACCATACTTCTTACATTAGTTAATTCCAGCTTGATCATGTTTTTATTGATCACCTACTATGCAAGGTACTTAAAAATGCCTGGCTCAGTGTGCGTAACATTCTTATGAGATAAGGACTGTAGCATTCTCCTTTTGCTGATGAGGAAATTGTGGCCTAGAGCAGACAGTAACTTATCCAAGGTATCATAGCTACGAAGGGGCAGAGTTGGGAAAGCAATCAGTCCGTACACTTCCAAACCCCACTCCTATCTTCTATGCTGTTCCATCTCACCTGCACAATCCTGCTGCCCTGGTGTGACTTTAGACAGAGAACGTCAAAAGTAGAAGGGACTCTGACATTACCTGGCTCAAGGATGTCACCCCTCCACCTTTCCTTACCTGAGGCAGACATGCCTAATGGAGCACAGACATTTTTCCCACCTGACTTATGACCACAGATTCATTTCTAACTAAGCAAGTGTGCAAGATGAAACCTGATCTTCTGTCTTTCTCTCTGCCTTGTGGCACCTGGATCCTCTCAAGGGCATGTGATTTGCTTAGGCCAACAAGCTTGTTGGTGCGCGCTGGAACTAACAACTTCTTCTTCTGAATCTGGACTAGCAGGCTGGTGGTGGGACCTCCCTATGCAGAGAGGGCCTTTTCTAACAGACTAGAGATAGACAGTAGAAGAGCTATGCCTCAGATGACCCCATCACCAAGTTCCAGAGGAGAACGTCCCAAGTCTAGCCCTCACATGTTTCTCAGATCCTACATGTCACCCAACTAACGGTCCACTGCAGAACAGCATTTCTGCTTGCTTCTGATTGAAATGAAGAATCTTTAAAGCTGACTTTCCCCCAAGCACACAAATATTTGAACTGCAAGTCCCAGAAAGCACATTAATTGAACAAAGAAACAAACAAAAAAATGCCACTACTCATTTAATCCTTCTGGAGGGATTCGATTTTCCTCTTTTTTGACAAGTTATGTGACTCAGCTACATCAAAAGGAGGCACTATCCATTCCATTCCAGGGACACAGCAGAAGCGAGTTCCCTAGGAACCAGCTGGACTCTGTTCCTTGCCTGGAAGCACACGGGACGGGTGGTCCCAGATCTGTGCAGAAGATCCTCCTCATCACACACCTCATCAGAGGTGGGGGTGCAGGGGCAGGGGGCCCAGAGAGCAACACCAAAAGTCAGGACAGGAAACCAGCTGCAGGGCACCCAGGCAGAGGCCAGCACGAAGGTATGAGAGAGAAGCATCAACAAGGAAAAAGGGGTGCCCAAGGGGGCAGAAATGGGGCAGTCCGGAAACTCGGGGTTCCCACCCAGGCATCCCTTCTTTGCAATCTCTGGGTGGCAGGGGAGCATATGGAGGCAGATCAAAAGAAACCTATTTGATACAAAGCTTTCTTCCCTGGAATCTTTCCAAACAGATGACTACTGACAAATTTGCACCCGGGAAATGCTATCATCACTCTATCAATTTATCCAGTGGCCTGTTTACACAAATACACTGTGTTCTTTGAGTGAACAGGAATACTGATGCTAAGAGTATAAAAATCACTCATCCAAAATTATTTACAGAGTGGTAAGCAAGCAGTGTTCTGGCAGCGGAGGTCTCAAAGGTCTTTTCATTAACTCCTACTCGTGAGAGGTAGAACTGATGGGGGTGGAATGGACTGGAGAACAGGGAACTACCCCCAAGCCTGCAGGGCCAGCCCCAGGGAGTCACAGATCTCCAGAGCTAGGACAGGCCTAGCGAGCCAGGCATTGGCATTTCTGCAAATAACTTGCTTTCTAAAAGGGGAACGCATTACTCCAGAAATTGCATTTCTAAATTCATGAAGGTAAAATTACACCAATTAAGAACCTTGCCTTTTCTTCTCCACATGAATAGAAGCTCTAAATACTGCCAACCAAAACCAGAGGTCAAATTCCAGGAGAAAACAGACCCATTACCAGAGACACGCACAGGGATGGAGAAACAGTAACGCACAGTGCCTCTACTTAAAGTTCTCTATACCTCACCATGATCAAAGTCCTCGTTGATTCATTTGTCCACACGCACATTCAACAAACGTCTGTCAATCAGGGGGCCCTGTGTTAAGTGCTTAGGAAGCTGGGGGCTCAGGCCCGGATGAGTTTCCTATTTGCAAGATAAAGTTTGGCTTTTTCTTGAGAGACATGATTTTATTGAGTTCTAGCCCCATCTTTTAGAGTTGCTTTGCCTCCTAAAAGCAAGGAGACCCTGAAGAAGTCACCAAAAAATGTGAACCCTTACAGAGCCACAGCTTGAAGATTCTCTTGCTGTAGTCTGAGCCTGGAGCAGCATAGCCTTCGTCTGCCTCAGCAACAGATTCTGGAAGAGTCTGAACACCGGTGGGCTCTTACTTACTCTGGGCAAATTGGTAAAATCTCATTTGTGGGGGGGCGGGGGGGCAGGAGGAAAAAGAGGGGTGCAAAGACAAAGCAGTAAAGAAAATCAAACAACTTCAAACTCCCGTCCTCCATATCCCATACTAACAGCCTCTCATCCCCCAAAAGCTCTGTTTTGGGAAGTCTGGAAAAAGAAAACGTGCTTTCCAACTCTCCTCATGGGCACACAAGTGACTCTCATGTCAGTGGCCCTGCCTGGTGACATATCCCTGGCTGCACTGTGAGTCAGTCTCAATAGCAGCTGTGTGTGTGCCTATCACATGGATTATCATCTTCCGGGCACCACCAGGGCCAGGCACTAGACTCCACATGGATTTAGACAACTGAATTCTAAAGGAATCCTGTGAGGTTGGTCCTATTTTTAACCCCACTTTAAAGATAAACAAAGTAAGCCACAGGGAAGGTAAGCCATTTGGCCAGCGTCACACAGGGCTGCCACTTAACATCTAGTCTCCCAACAACAGTGAACAACACTCCCTTGTAGTGTAACCGTCAAACTACACGACAGTCTCCACTCTTCCGGGAGGACACTGAAGGCCAGAGCTGAGTCCGACTCATTGCTGCCTCCCCAGCCCCTGGCAGCGGGACCAGCATATAGTAGGCACTTGGCAACAGTCACCAAGTGTCTGTGTGAGTAAGTACGGGAGTGAGTGAAGAAGTGGCCGTCGCTGGTCTTCATGCTGGACCCTCAGCTATCTAAAACAGTTTCAGAGAAGAAAACTGTAACTGCAACACACAATGCAAGTGAAAAAAATCTCCCAACTTCATTATTAAGATGTCTGACTTAACAGGTACAGCTTTAAAACAGTTTTGTAATTATTGTCATTTAAAATGACTCATTTAAATTAATACCCTACTACAGTAAAACAACAGCATAGAAATATGACCAGTAGAAACGCATTTGCTTAGAAAAGTCTCACTCTAAGAAAAATTGGGATATAAATCCCAAATATCTATCTGGAAACATATATAGGAAGAGGCATTCAATTATAAAAAGGTTACCCCATAAAATTCCTGCAAACAGCCTGTAGCCTTGGAAATTTTGGTTTTAAATGTCTGATTTAAAAACCTTCCAATAAGTACATCATTTTCACTTCTGTCTATCCTAAGAAAAATGACCAATCAAGTACACAAGCACACCTTGTCCTACTGCATTCCAACTGTAGGTTTGTGGGCAACTGCAACAAATAAGCCCACCCAGCACCATTTTGCAACAGGCTCAGATGACAGTTAGCATTTTATAGCAATAAAGTATTTTTAATTAAGGTGTACACACTGTTCTTTTAGGAAGAGTACTATTACATACTTAATAGACTTCAGTAGAGGGGTAACATAGCTTTTATATGAACCAGGACACCAAATATTCATGTGACTTGCTTTATTGCAGGGGTCTGGACATGAACTTGCCATATCTCCCAGGTCTGCCTGGAGTTACTCAAAAG
Organism: Craseonycteris thonglongyai; assembly: GCA_004027555.1. Lineage (NCBI taxonomy): Eukaryota > Metazoa > Chordata > Mammalia > Chiroptera > Craseonycteridae > Craseonycteris > Craseonycteris thonglongyai. The sequence goes on from PVKE010001900.1 coordinate 22,103, forward strand.
AGTAAATTGCTTCATGCTATAAAAGTCTGGGCCAGTGTCAGAAACCTACAGGTGTATCTAGCTGTGACAACATCCCTAAGCCCACAAAACTGAGAATTACAAGGCAGTATTACACAAGGTCTAACAACTAAGTTTGTGAACTCCTCCTATAAAAAGTGCTACATCCCTCATTGCTGAATATCACTACGGTTTCCTTTGAAGTACTCCCCTTGGGAAGCTATGCACCAATGTCAGTGCCTAGTTCACCCTTTAAAGCAATTTTGGAACTCTTTTTCTGGAATGGCCATCAGAGCTGTCATTGTATTACCCTTGATGTCCTGAATGTCATCAAAATGTCTTCCTTTCAATATTTCCTTTACCTTTGGGTAAAGAAAAAAGCCATTGGGGGGCCAGATCAGGTGCATAGGGAGGGTGTTCCAATACAGTTATTTGTTTGCTGGCTAGAAACTCCCTTACAGACAGTGCCGTGTGAGCAGGTGCATTGTCGTGATGAAAGAGTCATGAGGTGTAGGTGAAAATTCAGATTGTTTTCATCTAACTTTTCCATGCAGCCTTTTCAGCACTTCCAAATAGTCAACTTGGTTGACTATTTAGCCAGTTGGTACAAATTCAAAATGAACAATCCCTCTGACATCACAAAAGGTTAGCAATGTCCTTTGGAGTCTTCATTTGGACTGACATAACCTTTTTGATCATGGAGAACTGGCTGACTTCCATTGTGCACTTTGAGGCTTTGTTTTAGGGTCGTGTTGGAACACCCATGTTTCATCACCAGTGATAACATGGCCCAAAACATCGTCTTGCTTCTCCAAAAGGTCTTGGCAAACTGCGACTCTCCTTTCCTTTTGCTCATCAGTAAGCTCCATTGGGACCATTTGTGCACACACCTTTCTCATGCCAAGATTTTCAGTGAAGATCTTCCTATTTATCTATCAATATTTACTCAGTCTGCTATGCTTCTCACTATCTGCTGACAATTTTGCTGCATAATTCAATGAATTTTTGCAATATTTTTATTAGTTCTGTTGGTTACTGGCTGCCCTGACCTCTCTTCATCAATGATGATTTCTCCCCCTCAGAAAAAAAGTTTCATCCATTCGCACACTGCCATTTTCTTCATGACATTATCCCCCATCAACTTGGACTAATATAGGTCCCTGATTTCACTCCCACTCTTGACAAGTTTAGCAAAAAATTTAATGTTTGTTGCTCTAATTCAAGCTTCAAGTTTCTTGCGACAGCACACCAAAACAAGTGACAACAATAATGTACACCACTCAGCAAGACATTGCCACACATAGACATGAACACAGCTGTGAGACACTGATATACCAAGGTTATACAACCTTACTGAGAAGTTTGTACAGTGCTGCCAACGTAAGCGCACGGTGGTAAGTTCGCAAACTTGTCAGACCTCTTATGGACATACTTAGGTCTCATTTCAAGGAATCTGATCCAATAAAGCAAATTAAAATTCAAAGCCTTTTCACTTTCAGTCAACAACTGAGATGATAACAGATCCCAAATTTAGGAACTTAATATTATTATTATAGTCATAAGGGTCAGACTATCAGAACCATTCATTATATTTGCTTAGACTATAATTAAATTCACTTTCTCAACATGAATATTCATAATTTTCAGGAATTGATGGTAAAAAAAAAACAAACCAAGTGCGAATATCCATCTTCTCTCCCAAGGAAATTAGCATCTGAATGATTTCTATGGAGGAACAGGGCCCCCAAATGATGAATGAATGCTTTCCTTTCTGGGAACACACACAGCCAGTCATTTCTCCCAAGGAGTCTCAGGACAGTAGCATCCACCCCAGTGGAAGGCTTCAGGCACTGGGTCTATCTGTGTGATTGGAGAGCCTTCGTGAGATTCCAGTCTGAGAGGACTACCTGGTCTCTGGCATCTTAAAGGACATACACCAAACATCTTGTTTTTACTCCTATTCCTGTCACACAGGATGGCATGAGGCCTCCAGTTTTCTTATTTCATTTAATGCAACAGAAATTGATGGCTGTTAGCATGTCATATACATAGGCCAGGAAAGAGGACACAGAAGCTGTAGATTATCACGTGATCTGTAAACATGCAAGGTACCTGGGAAATTCAGGACATACTCAGAAGAATTGCAGAAATATCTTTGTGTGGTTCACACACCCACTCTAGAGTCCATGGGAAAACCTCTTTTGGGGTAAAGCCACCATGGGGCCCAGAAAAATGCTGTCAGGGGGCTGTCACCAAACAGGTCAGTGTCAGCACCACAGCTTGAGTGGGAACAAACGCTAATGCCAGTAGCTAGTATGAGCACTTAGTAAATTTGTGCACTGCCTTTTTTATGCATTCATCATCCAGGGTAATTATCTATAGATCTAAATAAAACCCTCGGTTAAAGTGTTCCCTCTCCTTGGTGAGCAGAACCTCTTAAAAGAAGAATCAGGACTTGCTACAACTGTGGGAAGTACACCCTTCCTGTCAGGTGGTTAATATTTGTTGGCCTCTACTGCTAAAACAAGCAAACAAAACAGAACAAAACAAAGCCACTGTGAAATTTTAGGACTAAATACTTGGAAACTATTATTGAGCAGGTACTGTGCTCCAGGGATCGTTGCTGGCATTAGGTCTAGGGTGTACATTCTCAATATTGCTCCCCAGGGGGTTAGAACTGGTTTTTGAGGGATGAAAAGGGTCTTCCTCTTTTTATATATGAAGCACAAATATGCATATAGTACCTAAACAGATATTTGGTATATTTGTGGTATTAAAATTTCATGGATTAGGAAAAATATGTCAAAAATGTCTTCTTAGGAGAGTGATGGGGGGCAGAGATGGGGGTGGGTTGAGAAACACTGGTCTAGAGCAATGAAGAGACAAAAATTCTTACTCTCGTGGAGGTAATACTAATGTATACTTTATTACATATAAGTTCTATGGAGAAAAATGAAGCTGGGAAAAGAAGACTGGCCAGGAAAGGACAGAGGATGGACACAGGAAGAAACCACCATGTCTATTGATAAATTCCTAAGTTTTTTTGTCAAAACGTGCTGCTAAAGAGATAGATCAATGATGCCCAAATGGGAAAAATGAACTGCTGATGACAAGTTAAAAGGGTAGTCCTATCACCCAGGATAACTACAGTACATACTGGGCTATCATTTGGGGAGGGAGTAAAAAGTGTGACAGTCCAACGACCGATCTACAGATTATGAGGGGGAGGAGGGTTGTCCGTTCCTGAGTAATGAAAACCATCACAAAAGTCCTACTGACACCATTCTTTACACTGTCTTTTTGATGAGGTATTTTCAGCAGTTCATACATGCCCTTTGATTTTTTCCTTCCTCTCAACTGAATACCCAGTTGACCATCTTAATTCCAATGTCCATCCATTGGAGACTAATGATTTGCCATTTGGGGCATGCTTAATACTTCCCAATGTTAACTTCACCTGTATGAGCCCTAAGCTTCAACGCTTTTATTCTCACTTTATCACATGTTTATGAAATAATGATCAAAAACAATGTGCAAAAAGCTCACAATGCCTGCCTTCCAGGGCAGAAGCAAACACTGATATAAAACTATGAACACAGGGATATCAGTTCACCATGTACTACAGTTAAGTGCAGGCAGAAGTTGAGTCTGAAAAAGTCAGACCACCTTGGAGCATTCACCTATTGGGTAATAAGAGAAATTTCAAGAGTCACTTGGCTGCGCTTCCTCCAGGGGTATTTTCACCCCTAACTAATACTGCTTCAGAGTTTCCAGCTTCCTGTAACACTCTACAGACGCCAGTCATCCTCCAAGGGAGCAGCTGATGACGTGGAAGGAAGAACGGTGGCGCTCAGCACTGCTCCTGCGCTCCGTTCAGCCTCCCTATAGCTTTGCCAAAGCTTTTCTATGGGGAAATTAACAAGGAAAGCTCTCGGCTTAATGTATTATTGGAACGTGGCTACAAGCTATTTGGGAAAGAGGAAAAAAAAACTCACAGGGAAATGCAGTCCGCTTCTGAATGTCTCTCATACGAGAATGGAAAAAATGGTGAGACACTCTGTGCACAGAGGCTTGAGTGCCATGTACGCAGGATATGTGGGTGCATGTGACATACCGTGCATTTAGCCGACTCTTCCTTGGAATAAGTGACAGGCTTTCATGGAGAGACTACAAAATCATGGTCCATAAGGAGGAAACAGCCCAACAGAAATCCTTAAAGAATGTTATTTAGCTGGGAAAGGAAGCTGGTGTAGAATCAAAAGGCCAGTTCATAACTGAATCCCAAAGCACCCACCTACCCACAGCTTTACGAGCCAGTGAGAAATTTGAAAAAGCCTCATTGATCACCCTGGGGGCAGCGGCAAGGGGAGATTCAGAAACTGTCTCTTTGCTGAGCCAAATAAACAGGAACCTCACACATGTGCCCTCAGGACAGTTTCCAAATATCATCCCAGGGTTTTGTCCCCTTTAAATAAAATTAACTTGTTCCTGCTGCTTGTCTACAGTAAGAGGAAACTCCGAAGAAAGAGGTGCGGGCACCCAGAGACCGGTGTCCCCTTGCAGGCTGCTGCCTCCTCCTGGGAAGACAATTAACCGGCCCACCCCTACAGCTGAGTTCCTGCTAATGGAGCATGTACCTACCCCACCCATTTGAATAATCACTTGTTCACAGGCGGTGCATTCCAGTATAAATTAGTTCACTTCATTTTCTTGGTTCTTGTTTGTGCTTTTAAAGTTACTCTTGGAGAAGCGATAACATACTTCAATCCTTTCACAAGGATCTACATTGAAACACATCAACCAAGCCAGCCCAAGAGACACACACAGGAAACCCAGGCATGTCCGAAAGCTGCCATCCCCCGGAGTATAGGGGTGTGAGCAGAGCAGAAGCAGCAGACCTGCGCTCATGTGCCATCGCCACTTTCTACTTGCATGACCTTGAACAAGTAGCCTGCCTGCTGCAGGCTGCGCTTTTACTAATTATAAAATGGGAGTAGTAAGAGTAGCTACCTTGTAAAGCAAGCTTGTCCGACCTGCAGCCCACAGGCCACGGGCAGCCCGGGATGGCTTTGAATGCAGCCCAAGACAAATTCGTAAACTTTCTTAAAACATTATGAAATTTTATTGTGATGATGATGATGATGATTATTATTTTTTAGCTCATCAGCTTTCATTAGTGTTAGTGTATTGTAGGTGTGGCCCAAGACAATTCTTCTTCTTCCAATGTGGCCCAGGGAAGCTAAAAATTTGGACACCGCTGTCATAAGGATTATTGTGAGAATAAAATGAAACCACACACACAATCATGGGCAGAGTGACTGGCATATAATGCACATTCAATTAGCTGAAATCAACATCAGTGTGAGATACTAACAGGTATGAAGACCCTTAACCATCACTCAGCCCCTTCCTAGGTTCTCCCCGTAGCTACCTCCCTGTGCAGAACCTTCCCAAAGTGCACCCACACTCCAGCACAAACTTGATCTTCCACACACTTAGCTGCTGCTGGGGCATGATGTCCTAGCACGCACCTTTGCTGAAGCAGAGGTCCCCAGCTTGAGTGGGCATCAGAACCACCCAGAAGGCTTGGGAATACACCGGTTTCTGGGCCCCATTCTCAGAGAGGCTGATTCTGTACATCTGAGCTAGGACTACTCAAGAATGTGCACATCAAACGTGCTGGTCCAAGGAGCCTATTTTCAGAACCACTGTGCTAAAGGATGGAGAAAAGGGAGACAAGCTCAAGAACTGAGAGCGGGATGCACAGATACAAGCACCACATCTGAACACCGCAGACCCCGAGGCAGCCCAGCCCTGGGAAGCAGGGACCCGGCCCCTGAAGCAACATCACCAACGGCTGCGGGCAGACATCTTCCATGAAGGCAGTCTCCTCAGGCTCCTGGAACTTAGACTGTGGGGATGACCCCAGGCCACAGCCCAGCAAGGACAGCTGGGCTCTGAGAAGGCAGGTCTCTGGCAACAAGATTAGTGGTGGCCTGCACACCCTGTCCTCCTCTGTGGTACATCACAGAGAAGTGCCTCTTCTCAGGGAGACTGAGGTGCATATTTCATGCTAATTCTTTCTGGACTTGGGACGCGTTTATTTTCCTCACATCAAGACGAAAATGATGGCAGACATTTCCAGGAGAAATGCCACCACATCCTTTAAAATGTCATTTAGCTGCCACCAGAATTAAACTAGTGACCAAATTAATCTGTTTACCCGCATTCACTGTGGAATGATCTCCTTGCCCTGAGGGTTGAAATGTCATGCTATAGAGAGATCCACGTTTATTATCAGTAAGAGGTGCTGGGCCACAACGTGCCACCTACACAGCCATGGAAGCAACACTGAGCGCCAGCTCCTACTCCACCCTGCTTTGCCCTTTGCAAGGACTCCCCCACCCTCAGGGTTATGTGCAAACCCTCATGGCGTGTGAGCCCTGTATGATCAGACCTCACATACCTCTTCCATTCCTGTTCTCTGTGCTCTACCTGGCCCCGAGGGCTCACGACTCCCCCTCTTCTGGGCCTTTGCACAGGCTGCTCCTTCTACCTGGACCCTCTCTCACGTTCTCTGTGTATTTAACTCCTACTCATCCATCTGGTATCGCTACTGTGTGCCCCAGCAGTACCTACTATGTCCTGAACCCTGCCCCACATTCATGTGTTCAAACCCTCAGTGTAAATGGTTATTTGGAGATGGGGCCCCTCTGGGAGACAATCCCATGAGGCCATACAGGTGTGGAGAGAACAAGACGTCAGAGCTCTGTCTCTGCCATATGAGGAAGACACAGCAAGAAGATAGCCACCTGCATGCCAAGAAGAGAGCTGTCACCAGGAACAAATCCGCTGCCACCAGATCTGGGACATTCAGCCTCCACAGCTGTGAGAAATAAATGTCTGTGGTTGAACCTGCCCAGTCAATAGGATTTCTTGTAGCAGCCTGAACTGATGAATAAAGTGCCCCTCTAGCTCCCCAGCAGAGCATTGCATTACTGGTCATTATTCGTATCTAGATGGTAAGTTTGAGGCAGCTAGGGTCTCCCAAAACCTTGTAAAACTGTGAAATATAGGTGCTTAGCAAGTACTTATATATGAATGAACAAATGAGTGAGAGAATGAAAGCACTAACCCTGAGTAGCTCCTGCCTCTTTCAAGTCCCCCTGCTCCATCTGTTAAATGAGCCATGTTGACCCAGGATTCCATCAAGATTTGTGACCAGGGGACACAGCAAGGGCTCCCAGCAGCTGCAAGAGGTTGCAAGCAGGTAGGGGACTCCGAAGAGCCCACCCCAGGCCCACTGTGCCACATGAGCTGCTCAGGGTCAGCTTTTACAGCCATGCACACTGACCCTTCAAACCCGGACCACTCAAGGTAGGAACCCTGAAACCTTAGAACCTACAGCAGAAAGCAAGAGGCAGGCTAACCTTAGAAACTGCTTTAGCCAGTTGTATGTACAGGCTTCTAGGTGATTAATTCATTTGAGAGAAAAATGGGTCTTGCTGCTTACCAAGAAAATGAAATGAAACAACATTTGACAGTCATGGCTGCCTTCTACAGCTGTCATCGTACTTGGCCTCGTCTTATGGAGAAGTGCTTGCTTAGCATGGACAGTTGAATGGCTAACCACATTACGATTTCAGCCACAATATTTCTTCGGGTCTTGACATCCTGATGACCCTTTGGCTCTGGTACCATCAAATTAAAATTTAGGAAAATCTGGCATCTATTGCCCAACTCAGTGCCAGGCACTGGGGTTTGCAAAGAAGCTCTGTGGACAGACATGAGGACAGGTTATCATAGGGCTCCCGGAGCAGCGCCGCAGCGAGGCCGAGCAGGAATGCTGGCATACAGACCACAAAGTGGACCTGCGGCCCAGAAGCAGGTCTCTCCCAGCCTCCCCCTGCTGGGTCTTTGGTGGGCTTTCCATGCTTCCCACAGCTGCTAGGAGGCAAATACCACCATGAGCAGGAACCACCAAATTCTACAATCTGGACTTTTCCCCCATCCATTCGCAACACAGAGAAAGTGTTCATTCCATTTCTTAAATTAACAAAGCCGACGAGACAAAAATGCCATGATGAGCAAATCAAGCCTATTTTCATCTTTTCATTCTCCTCCCTTCACTTAGCAGAGAGGAATGGGGGGTGTTCTGACCACTGTCATAGAAGCCAAAATGACTCAAAGGAGCTTCGGGACTTATAAAGGGTACATAGCTACAAGTGCAAGAGGGTTCTGGCCTGCATCCGTGACTGTGACCGTGAGGCTGCACACTCTCTGAAGAGACAGCTCTTGAGCCATCAAGCCAGCCTTCAGCCTGCACACACCACAGGAAGCCCTTTTGTAAGACCCCACCCACTACTGAAGAACCACTAGCCATCTTCGGAATACCACCTGCATCTCAGGCAAGAGGAACTGCAGTGCAAAAGTATAAAGATTTAAAAACCCACCTGTGTTAACACTTTAAATACGTTTTTGACCAGGGGCAGAAAACATATATAAATATAGTATTTTCAGTTTAATTACTACACAGCAGTTCTTTCCCAGATAATGAATTTACCTCGGAGCAATGTCAGAATTTCGGAACAATCTAAATATAGCTCCGCAACCACGCACTGGTCTCAATACATGGGTTTGTTAGGACTGAGGCTGGATGATGGCCTCCATCCCTGTCCCCGGAGAAGCTCGCACAGACAAACAATGGCCCTGGGACCACCTCGGCTGCAGGCCTCCAGGCCTCGTTAGTTCTGATTGGGGGCAGGGACTTGATAGGACAGGAGCTGCTCCCAGAGAATCACATGACCCTGGCCAGACACACACAGGGACCTTCCCAGGACTGTGTCTACAACACAGCAGGAAGCTTAACGAACAGAACAAAATGACGTGCTAATGTGCCCTCTGCTTCTATAGCTAAGAACAGTAAGGGACAGGGGAGAATAAAGAGAGAAAATGAGGAATATCGATCTTGGGGAGAATATGAACCAGGACACTCGAATGCAGTTGTAGAGAACTCGACATGGACTAGCTAAGCCAAGGCACTCACCACACTGGTGGCTAGTGTTGGGGTGACTGGTCTACCACAAAGTCAGGGAAGCGTGATCTCTGATAGCTCTCCAGCCCCCAGTGTCACCACGGGCACCGATTCTATGGGAAGATGACACTCTCCTTTGAATCACAAGGTTACCCTGGGGAAGAGGCACATCTCTCCTAGAAAGTGGGCGGCTACTGAGAAGACAAAACAACAGATGTCCAGGACAGAGAGCTCAGATGACAGACATTCTGAGAGGAGAGCAGCCATGTCACTGCTGTGGAGTGGTGGCCACTGAAGACAGTTTTTGGCCTCTGAAAGAAAGGCAAGCCAAGAATCCCTAGTGGTTCCACACGTAAGAAGCAAGAGAGATGTCCTTGTAATGACAGGGGCTTGTTAGGCCTGGCAACTCCAGACCCTACGCGATCCCCATCTTTCTTCACATACAAACATCTATCGTCCCTTGAGCTACATCATAATATCAGCTCGGAGCTGCTGAGGGCACATGGGAAGCATGTTGGGCTATGTCTTCTGTAATTCTGTGCTAAAGCTTGTCTTTAACAATAACATCCCTAGATAAAGGCCCAGTTCCATCAGAGAAAGAGCTTCACCCAAGGACTTGGGTGTTCGTCTGGAAAAGAAGAGATGGCCCTGCCACCCACTGCAAAATAAGTGAGAACCAGGGAAAGCTACAGAAAAGGCTGCAGCCTGAGTTTTCTAAGAAAAAAGAAACATACACAATGTTTACTTTATTCTTTGGGCTTATTTGGAAATTCCAAATATAATGACCCTTTAGTACCTTGTAAGAGGAAAAATGGAAGCTGCTTCATTTTTTAAAATATTATACAGTGATGGAAAAACTGACTCTGGGTGGTGAGCATATAATGCAATACACAGATGAGGTAATGTAGAATTGTACACCTGGAACCTATGTAATTTTTACCAACCAATGTCATCCCCCAAAAATTAACAATTTAAAAAGTATATATTTTTAAAGTATCATTCTCTGATCATTAGATCAGAACAAAACTGATACATATTAATTTCTATTCATCTATCAACTATGGAAGAAGAATTTTAAGGGGCATATTGCTCAGTCCTTTTCTATATACTTTTCTAAAAATTTTATAGCTGGGCCTATTTGATCATTTTAAATGCTTTCAAAATATATTAAACCTGATTCCACCACATCTTACATCTTTTTTCATTGAAATTTTTATTAAAATCATTATAGATTCGTAAGCAGTTGTAAGAAATACTCCAGAGAGATACCATAAACCTTCATCCAGTCTCACCTCGTATAAACACCTTGCAAAACTATAGCATAAAATCACTAGACTTCTACATTGATATAATCCATCCATCTTATTTAGATTGTATGCATTTTACTTATATTATGTGTATGAGTGCATGTATTTAGTTCTCTATAATTTTATCATATGTAGGTTCGCCTATCTACCAAATACAAAGTCAAAATACAAAATAGTTCCATCACCATGCTGCTGGGATCACCATGTTATAATAAGGTGACCAGATTTTAACATTGGTAAAGCGGGACACCATTGACTGGAGGGGGGGAGGGGGTTCTTGATTAAAAATTTGGTCTATCTCCCGCTGTTCCCTAGCTTGTCGTGCATTCTTTCCAAAAATCGGGACTTTTTTAAAATGCCGCGGGACGCGGGACAAATTGTTAAAAATCAGAATCAGGACTGTCCCGCCAAAAGCGGGACGTCTGGTCACCTTATGTTATAACCATGCTGTCTTGCCTCCTGTCCCCTTTTATAGTAAACCTACCATCTCCACCCACTGCCAACAACTTGCTTTCCTTCATTTCTAAAATGTTGGCACTTCAACAATGTTATATGAACAGAGCCACATATTACATAACCTTTGAAATTGGCTTTTTTTTTCACTCAACAAAATTCCCTGGAGAGTCATCCAGATCGCTGCATATGTCAATAGTACATTCCTATTTCATTGCCTTCCATGGTATGGCTGTACCACAGTGTAAGCAAACTAACCCATTGAAAGATCTCTGGCCTCCTTCCAGTTTTTAGCTATTACAATAGAGCTGTTCTAAACATTCAAGTGCAAGCCTTAAACTCACACAATGTTATGTGTCAATTGTATCTCAACAAAGCTGAGAGAAAAAAATGAAACAAGAATGCCAAAAAAGAAAAATTGGTAGAATTCATCTGGTCATTTGGAAAGCGCTATTCTTTTCTGTAGATGATTTGTATACTTTTCTTATGCTTATAATGTCACTGGTTACACAGTTTATTTGACTTTGATTATATCTTTTATACTCAGTCTTGATCATTCACAGAAAACAATCCCTTAAGTTTTCAAAAGAAAAAAGAAAAAAAGAAACATTTGTGCATAGGTTTTTGCTGAACGTTAAGTTTTTATTTTTCTGGGGATAAATGCTCAAGAGTGCAAATGCTGGGTTGTATGGTACTTGCATCCCAGAGTAACTGTACCATTTTACATTCCCACCAAAATTATGGGTGATTTGGTTTTTCCACATTCTCACCAGCATTTGGTGTGAGCCTTTCTTATAGTTGTGTAGTGATGTCTCATTGTTATTTCAATTTGTATTTACCTGATGGCCGATGATGTGGAACGTGATTCCATGTGCTCATTTACCACCTGTGTATCCTCTGTGATAAAATGACTCGATGTGTCTTTTTCCCACTTTCTCATTGGCTTGTTTTTTTACTCAAGTTTCAAGAGTTCTTTACCGTATTTTCCGACGTATAAGATGACTGGGTGTATAAGACGACCCCCTAATTTTACAGTTAAAACATAGGTTTAGGCCTATATTCGCTGTATAAGACTACCCCCCACTTCCGAGGCTGTAGTCTTATACAGCGAATATAGGCCTAAACCTATGTTTTAACTGTAAAATTAGGGGGTCGTCTTATATGCCCGGTCGTCTTATACGCCATAAAATACGGTATACATTCCAGATACCAGTCCTTTGTCAAATATGTAGTTTGTAAATATTTCCAGTCTATAGCTTGTTTATTCCTCTTTGTAACAGGGTCATTTATAGATGACAAGTTTTTAACATTTTGATGAAATCCCCAACACATCGAATGTTCCTTTTATGGATCATCATTTTGTTGTTAAGTATAAAAATTATTTGTTTAGCCCTGCATCCTGAAGATTTCCTCCTGTTTTTCTTTTTTCCCTAAATGTTTTAAAGTTTTATATTTAAGCCCATGGTCTTTTTTGAGTGAACGCTTCTGTAAGGTCTGAGGGTTTAAGTTGAGGTCCATATTTTGCCTGTGGGTGGCCAACAGCTCCCGCATCATTTGTTGAGGCTTTCTTTCCTCCACTGAAATGCTTCTGCTCCTTTCTCAAATATCAGTTGAGCATATTTGGTTCTATTTCTAGGTTCTCTATTTCATTCCACTGATCCATGTGTCTATCCCTCTGCCAGCACCACAGTGCTGAGGCCATAAAGCGAGCCTTCACATAAGATAGAGTGATTCCTGCTGGTTTATTCTTCTTTGCCAAGTTCAGTTCAGCTGTTCTAGGACCTGTGTCTATCCATATACATTTTAGCATAACCTTACCTATGCCAACAAAAGTCTTGCTGGAATTTTTATAAAAATTTCTTTAAACCTATGTATCAATTTGAAGAGAATGAACATGTTTACTATGCTGAGCTTCCAATCCATGAGCGAGATATGTCTTTCTATTAATTTAGGTCTCCTGTGCTTTCTTCCATCATATTTCGTAATACTTAGTGTACAAATCTTACATGCAGTTTAAGTGTATATCTAAATACTTCATTTTCTTTGGGATAAACATAAATGTCTTTTTTTTTTTTTCATTTCTGTTTTCACATATTCATTGTTGGCATACAGAAATGTGATTAATTTTTCTGTGTTTATCTTGTATCCTGTGACCTTACTGACCTCACTTACTGGTTCTGTATGGTTTCTTAAAATGCTTTTTGGGACTTGCTACATAGACAGCCATGTTATCTAAAAATAGGCACAGAGGAAGTATGACATTCTTTTCGAATGCCTTTTATTTCTTTCGCTCACCCTATGGCTAGAATTTGCAGCAGTATGTTGAATAAGAGCAGGAACAGCAAACTTTCTTACCTTGTTCCCCACACAAGGGGTTTCCACAATCCAGGCCAACTGGTGTCCCCTGGGCAGGAAGGAGCATCAGTCCCTGACTGTGTGCTCTGCTGAGCATCCTCCAGCTGCCCAGGTGTCTCTGGGTAGAGGAAGCACACCTCAGGCTCACAGGGACAAGAGGCTTCCCAGGACAGGCCACTTCTTCTGGAGGGGACTCTGTTGATAGTTGTCCCCCAGTTAGCCTGGTATCTGTTAGTGGGGGACAGGAATCTCAGGCCCAGAAGGGACAGAGAACACTTCTTGTGGCTACAATTGTTAGCAGAGCCCTTGCTGGGTTCACCTCGTGTTGTCAAAAGGCCTCCTGTTGTGTCATGGAAGGGACAGGCCTTGGGTACCTGGGTAGCTGAGTGGTGGGTCAGGAAATGCCATGCCTGGGTCATCAGCTTCTGTTAGGTGTGAGAGGAAAGAGGACTTAAGATGTCCTCTTGCTCTGCTCTTCTTCACTCCTGGGGTCCCAAAACAACTCGCCTCCCTCTTGCCACCTTTCAGAGCTCTCTGGTCTCCTATTGTGCTATTTCCAGGGTGTATTGTTACACTAAGCAGGGAAAAGCAGAGGAAACCACTCTATGCCATTTTGTCCAGACCAGAAGTGCACCCAACGCTTTTATATCGCATTAAAAGTCAGACTGAGGGGAGTCTTTCTTTCGGTAGAGTTCCAAACAATGTATATAGATACCACTCCCTGCAGGAGGGGGAGCTTAATGCCTGGCCCTCCCTGCCACACACCCTGAGACGGGCCAGATGTAGGCTGGCCTGACGCCCTGTTTTAAACAGGACAGAAAACAATGATACTGTCCCATTTCAAATGGTATGTATGGTTACACTAGTCTCACTGGGCTAAATTCAAGGTGCCAGTAGACTGACCATATATGTACCATTTGAAATGGGTCAGTATCATTGTTCTCTGTCCCTTTTAAAACTGGTCAGCCTAGTGAGATGTAGTGATTTGTTTACAAAGAAGAGAATAAGAAAAGGGAAAAACAGTAGCTTTGTAGAGGAGAAGACTGGGAAATACAACTTCTACTGAGTGATAGCAGTCAGGTACCAGTGCTAATTAGTGTCTTGCTTTTGACAAAGGTACCATGGTAATGTAAGATGTTGTTAGTGGGTGAAACTGGGTGATAGATATACGAGAACTCTCTGTATGTGTATCTTTGTAGCTTTTCTGTAAATCTAAAAATATTCCAGCATAAAAGTTCATTTTTCTTAAGTTAAGTCAAACAAAATACAATCCAACTACTAAGTATCAAAAATACTCGTATATCCAGCAAAAAAAAGAAAGAAAAAAAATCATCACACAATTGGACATCTTTTACTTTAAGACTGACAAGAAATTGACATTAAAGGGCTTTTGCCCAAAATACTGCTGACCTGGAAGTGTTTCACTAAGCTCACAGCATTCCATCATGAAGACAGCACGGCTGTGGAAGTGAATAAAAAGAACTAGCTACTTGTGTCTGCCTTCCAGCGGGCAGTGACCTGAAGGGCAGTCGTCTGAGGCTGTCGTGCACTAAGTAGGAAGCCCATGGGAAGACCCAGCCTCACTCTGTCTGCCCTGTGTGAGTTTCTCTGTGTTTGGCTATGATATATAGAATGCTAGAGGGAAACCTGGATGCTTCTTCTAAAACAAGCTTGTCCAACTCATGGCCCAGAATGGCCTTGAATGAGGCCCAACACAAACTCATAAACATTCTTAAAACACTGAGATTTTTTTTGCATTTTTCCTTGTAGCTCATCAGCTATCATTAATGTGAGTTTATTTTATGTGGCCCAAGACACTTCTTTTTCTTCCACTGTGGCCCAGCAAAGCCAAAAGATTGGACACCCCTGTCCTAAAACATCCAGACAAGGAAGCCATGGCCAAGCCCTCTGCTCCGCTGGGGAATAAGTGTCACCTATACAAACCTGGTGGAAGTCTGGATGTTTGTGTCCAGATTACCTTACAATCATCAGTAAATAAAATGGGATCAGTTTTCATTATCCACTAATGTGTCAAAAGTAGATCCTCAATCAAGTAACTGCACCAAAAGTCCTTAAGACTTATTTTAGTTTCAACCTGGACCTTTGTCATTTCAATGGTGACAACTGCTGACAAGAAAAACATCCCAGATGAACTCAGTGCTGCTATGTGTTAGAGAAGTGACTATGGGCAGGCAGAAAGATATCTAGGTCTGGAGGCATGTGTCCAAGCAAAATATGTGTGGGTCTGCATGCAAATAACTGTGTGTGTGAAGATGTTCGACAGGTGTGTGGGTGCCACAGTAGGGCAGACTGGTGACCATGTCTGAGTGTGGTTCATATATAAGAATAAAGCAGATACATCTGCTAGGAGCATAGGAGTCACAGTGTGTAAGGGTAGGACAGACAAGTACACTCAGGTGCCTCAGTTGTGATCATCAGGATTGTAAATATATTTGTGGGGGGTATGTACATGAACATATCAGCCTATGTTTAAGGCCTTTCCTTGGGTTGAGGCCTTGATACCTGAAACCCCAGCATTTCACAAGGTCAGTACTATCCTTAGACCTCAGCAGAGGGGGCCTTACTCTGGCAATGGGTGGAGCCTCTGGGGGACTTACAAGACATGCTTCCCCAGAATTCACGCTTTCCCTTTCTAGACCAGGGCCTCAGCCCCTAGAACCAAAACTGTCTGCCAAAAGGCCCTGTGCCAACTTCCTGGGCCTGTCTGGGCCTTTTCTCCAGATCTCTTCTTTCAATATGACCTAAGCTGCCAGTGAGGGCACCTTAGGCCCAAGGAGAGGCTACCAAGCTGCGATTTGCAGTGAGGTGGGAGTTGAGGGGAATGGTCAGTTTGGACAAGGTGGCCAGGTTTTTGCAAGTATGCATGCAAGGCCCTTTCCAGAGCAGGAAGAAGCCGAGGGTGGGAAGAGAAGGGGCCACTCTCCCCGTGCTGTCATAACCCTGGTCATGAGGTCAAGGTAGGAGGGCAGAACATATGTTCCTGTTTAACAGGATGTTTGATTGTATTATAGCTTAATTATTCAGAGTATGTGAGCCTCCACTTACACTCTCACCACAGGGCCCACAAACATTAGAACCAGCCTATGTACAGATGCTTGCAGGCTGCCCTGAGCTCCCAATTCCAGTCTCCAGCCCTCATGCCACTTGTCAGTGGAGAAATGGATGGGGGTGCGGTCATTTCTGACCTGGACGGGGCACAGGTGTGGTTTGCTTAGAGTCAGCTCACATAGCAGTGCACATCTTGCAGTCCCTGGGAAGTGGTTCGTTTAGCACATTGATCCTAACCCAACACACATACATGTGTACACACACACACACACACACACACACCAGGGAAACATCTACTAAGCACAGAAATATGTCAGTCTGGAAACTCCTAAAACTGGACAAGACACCTGAGAGCCAGTTTCAGCAAACTCTGCTTGGTCACTGGTAACCCCACAGTGTTCTCACAGCCCCAAACTGACCCCACTCAGACCTAATTACCCTGCAGGGACAACCAATGCAGGGCCGAGAGGCATGTTATTGGAAACCACTTCAGCACTGCAGCGACTCCCAGCCACACAGCCCTCTGTAATGACTTGACCCAATTAGCTTACAGGCAGTCTGCCCTCTGTAAATCAGTGATGCCACTGCAATGAATTCTGCACCCAGAAGGGAAGGGCACGCCACTGACAACTGCACAGAAATCATTAGCTGACTTGAGCCTTTTTGGTTAAGTGAATTTTCATGATTTCCTTAGTTTGGTGGAACTATGCAGAGATGAGGTCAAGTGGACAGCCTACCACAATCTCCCCTTCCTCCCGGCATTCGCTCACTCCAGGAAACAGAACAAAGTTCTCCTGTGCCTGTCTGGGAGGCAGAGAGCTGAGGCTGTTGGGTCCCTGCACTCACAGTCCCCACCCCAAATCTAGTTAGTCCCAGGAAGGTGTGTGACACATACAGGGCATCTGCAGAAAACATGCAAATCTGTGCACGGCTCACACTCCCAAAATGAAGTCTAATTAGTTTGCTTAAGATCTCTGCCTGGACAGAGGCTGTGTGAGCAAATGATGCTCTGCTGAGATTAAACAAGAGTGTTTAATTTTCTCAAGTTTCAGAGGGAACTAGGCTCAGCAAATATTCCCTTTTGTGAACAAGCCATAAAGTGTTAAACAACAAGCCTTCATTTCTGGAGAGGAAATAAAGAACATTTGCCCTTATTCCTGGAGTCAACAAATTAACAGCTTCTAGACTGAAGGAAAGAAGACTAGTCCGCAGTGTTTAAGGCAGTGGTTCTCAAACTTCAATGTACAGCTGCAGGGACCACCTGGAAGCCTTGTTAAAACAGAGCACTGGGCCTCCTCTCTAGAGATTCTGCTCCAGGACATGTGGGCGGGGCTTGGTAATGTAATTTGCATTTCCAAGAAGACCTCAGGTGCTGCAGATGCTGATGATCTGGGGACCACACTTTGAGGCCACCGCTTTAGCAAACATGTTCTTACTGCCAATTAGTATAACAACTCAAACTTAGTTAAAAAGTAATACAGCATGGTGGTTAGGAGTGTGGACTCTAGGATGAAACAGATCTAGGTTTAAAATAGGATTCCATCCTTACTAGCTGTGTGATCTTGGACAAGTCATGTTCACTTCTTTAAAGTCAGTTTTGTATAAGTTAAAAGCAATTCTTCACAGAGCTGTGGAGAGTGTCTTTAGTTGTGCTGTCATGGCTGCTTTGATGTCCTGAATCGATCCAAAACGTTTACGTGTCATGGTCACTTTGACTTTGCGCAAGAATCAGAAGTCACACAGTGCCATGTCCGGTGAAGAAAGTGGGTGAGGATACACCGTAGTTTGACAGAAATTGCTGTACCAGAAGTGATGTGTGACATGGGGCACTGTCCTGATGTAAGATGAAACTGTTCGCCCATTTCTCAGACACTCACAAAAGAGGACTTCCAGAACAGCTTCAGAAAGTGGCAAGAATAATGAGATAAGTGTGTTCAAAGCAAGGGAGGATATTTTAAAGAGGATTAATGGCAATGTGTCTTTAACTATAATAAATTTTTTTTAATTTAAACATTCACCATATTTTTTTTATCATACCTTGTATCTAAAACCAACCTACTACATATTAAACTAATTAGTTTAACTAGTTAACTAATGATTTTTCTCATTAGTTTTTATTAATATAAATATTAATAAATTATTTTCCATATTTTGTCTCCCCAAAGACAAATCTTATCTTTATTAATAGTTTTAATTTATACCCACATACATAAACATACTGGCTAAGCAGTCCTTGAAACTATGTGCCCCTTTAAGCCAAACACACTTCCTAAAATCTTATTCACAACATAAAATTATTTAGAAAACTCTCCTCCATCACAAAAAGTAAATGTAGCCTTTCAAATGAGTGCAAAACCTCATAACTATTATGCATTAAAGAAAACTCAAGACCAGTCTCATTTGTAAATATCAATGTAAAAATATTAGTACTCAAAATCTAGCAGCACAATAAAAAAATAGTATATCATGACCAAATGGAGTTTAAATAAGGTATGCAAAGATTGCCTAATATTATTTAATCCATCAAACTAGTTCATCATATTAACAGAGATTGAGAGTAAAATCATATAACCAGCCCACAGACACTAAAAAGGTACTGGGCAAACTTCAACAACCATTCTTAATAACAATGACAAAAAACACCCAATCAAACAGGAATAGATGTATGATTCTTTGCCAAGATGAAATCTAGTCATCTCATCCCCAAAGCTAGGGTCACGCTTAATGAGACAACGCTAGAATAGGAGCCACCAAGAACCAGGACCAGCAGAGGACCCAGACAACGGTGCTGACAATCACCACTGTTATTTCACATCACAGAAGGGGGCCAGGGGAAGCCTACAAGAAGTATAAAAACTGAAAAGGAGCAAATAAAACTAGGACTATTAAAAGAATATATATTGGAAAGCCCTCCCAAAAAATCAACTGAAAAACTATCATAAACCACAAGACAACTCAGAAAGTCAGCAAGACATGAAATTAACTTGCAGATAACCAACTATAGCTTTCATATATATAAACCTCCACCAATTAGAAGACCTACTGTCAGAAAAACATTCCATTTATTATAGCATGCATGAACTAAAACATCAATAAACAGGAAATATGCAAAACCACCAGAAAGACGTTTAAAACCCTTCCCAAGGACACAGAAGAGGACTTGAATAAACAACAGGAGCACATACTATGGTACTGCACAGGCAGACACGCTGACAAACGTCTGCGTCCCTTAAGCTGATTTATAAATGGAATCCTAATAAAAACATTGTTTTTAGTTTGTAAATTACACAAGTTTATTCTTAAGTACATTTAGAAAAATAAATAAGACTATCAAAAGAAGAAAAAAAACCAAAAAAAAACCCTGAAAAAGAAAAGTAATGCAAGGGCAGCCCCACCAGAGAACATACGCAGAACATACTATAAAGGCTCCATGGTGAAAATAGTGGGCACTGGTAATGGAATATGACTACAAAGACAAATGGACCAGAGTACAAAGTCCAGAAATCAATCCAAATACAAATGAGATTTCAGGATACAGTAGAGCTGGCATATCAGTGGGGGTGAGGGGAGGGGTGTGGGGGAGATACTATCGTACATATCCAACTAGTGATATAAGGAAAACAGGTTCTTAGAAAATAGAAAAGAGTTGGTTCTATATCTTACAGTATATATCAAAATAAATTCTAAATATGTAAAAAAAAAATTGATGGGAGAAAAACATGAAAAATTTTTCTATTAACCCTGAATGGAAAAGGCCTTTTGAGTCACGCCTAAAAATCCAAAAGCCATAAAAGTCAAAGTCAGCAAATATGAACACATAAAAATGAAACTTTTGGGATGCTAGGATAGCTCAACATGTTGAGTACTTGACTTGCAATCATGAGCTCTGGGGATTGAATCCCAGCCCTCGCCCGTGCATGCCCACATGCTGAACTGAGGCTCAGCTGGTGACCACCAGAATGGCAGTAAAGGTTTTTGCCTCCCATGCAGGAGGCCCCCCAGTTTGGTTCCACCCCATGTGGCCCCACATCCACCTGTGTGGAATGAAACTATGTCAAAACTAATGATGTACAACTATGGAGACTGCTCTGGGCCTGCCTTCCCCACTTCTATCTGTCTGTCTGTCTGTCTGTTTCTCTCTCCTTTTCTCAAACAATAAAACAAATCTTTTAAATAATTGTTTATAAACATAAAACTTTTACGTGTCCATATGCCATAAGCAAAATCAAAAGCCAAACACTGGCAATGGGGTTTTCTTTTATGTATTCAAATTACAGGCAAAGGACTAATCTCTTTTATAAAAAGCTAGAAATGAACAAATAAAAGACCATGGATCTACTGGAAAAATGGGCAAAGAACTTGAACAGCCTACCAATTGGCAAGGCTGTTTAGAAACAGTCATCTTCAATACTTACCATGATTGGGGAGAGCAATTTGGCAAAAAGTAATCAAAATTATAAATGCATATAACTTCTGATCCAGTAATTCCTCATCTGGGAATTTAGCATACTGAAGAACTTGCACACGATGTGTGAAATGGCACAAAAACAAGGCTGTTCATTGGAGCACTGCTTATGGTAGTAAAAATACTGAAAACAATTCAAATGCCCATCAATAGGAAATGGGTTAAATAAATTACAGTACATACATTGGTGGAGGAGGAAAAGATGATAATCTCTACACACAGACATACAAAGGTCTCCAAGGTATATTGACACTTGCAAAAAGTGGGATACAGAACACTACCTACAATATCCTGTCTTTTATATTTTTATAAAAGGAGAAAAAGAATGCACATGCACACAAACCAACTAATAAATGCTTTAAAATATCTCTGGAAAGATACATAAGAACCTAATAACAGAGGGTGATAGGGTAAGAAAATTGGGTACAAGGAGACTTTTTTTTTATTATTGTTTGGGGGTGGGGGGCAGAGCAGTCTCCATAGTTATACATCATTAGTTGTGACATGGTTTCATTCCACACAGGTGGATGTGGGGCCACATTGGGTGGAAAGTGAACTGGGGGCCACATGGGAGGCAAGAACCTTTGCTGCCAGGATCAGCAGTTACCACCAGCACTGAAGCTCAGCATATGGGTTTGCATGGGACAGGGCCGGGGCCAGGACTTGATCCCTGGACCTCAGGATTTCAAGACAAGTGCTCAACCGCTGAGCTATCCCAACATCCCACAAGGAGAATTTTTTTTTTTTTACTGTGTTCTTTTCTATTTAGTTTTGCTTTCCAGACCATCTAAATGTGTCCTCCACTTAGAAGCTATATTAAATAAATAAATAAATAAATAAATAAATAATAAAAAGGAATGTGATCATATTTAGTGGATGATCTTTTAGAAATTGTTCCCCAAACATGCCCTGGAAGGTGCCTCATTCCACTTCCAGCTGAGTCCCTGATGGGCCAGCTGAATCCCTTGGCTCTCTCTTGAACCCGTGATCCTTTTGCACAACAGCTAGCATGCCCAAGGCTTAAGATACCATGTAATCAGGAGCGATTTTAAATCTCTCAAAACTACAATGAAACTCACCAGATGTCAAAGGCAAGCCAGTGGTTTATATTTTAAATGCAGCCCAGGCGCCTTTCTATGTTCTTGTGTTTTCAGTCACATTTTCCTAAGACACGTCATCAAGATGGTGATTCTTCCAAAATTGGTAGAAAAAATAATTTTAGTATCTAAACATGGACTGCCACATTCATACGTAGGTACCAACCAGGGAAAACTGGTTCAAAGTCTCTGAGATAATGGAAGCCTTCCTTATCCATGGAGAAAATGACCCCTCTACCAGTGTTACTAACACACCTTCCCCTGGCCTGCATAAGTGGCTCGGGCCCAATCTACTATGACACTTGACAGAAACTCTACAGGCAAGAGGCATGATGTCACACACGGATGGTGCTGCTGATTCCATTTTTTGCATGCATAGCTGCTAAGTCCCTTCTTATGAATGAACACAGCTGGGCTCAGGTATGAGACCGCTAGTTCTCATCACTGTGGGCACCAGGCTAATGAGTCTGTAATGACCTGAAACTGACAAGCGAGTGGGCCAGCCTCACCCTCCACACTGTTTTGTGGGCTGTAGAAATGGTGCTGGCAAGCAGAGTCAGAATCTGTGGGCAATGAACAGGGATTAGAGGATTATCTAAAGAGATCAAAGCAATGGAGATGAAACCACTTCCAATAAGGTGGCGACAGCACTCCTCCCAGAAAGCAGCAGCCAGCGCAGGAAACATTCCAGGGAAGGGTTTTGCAGCTTATGTTATTATTGATGAAAGATATAATGCTAATAAAAATTCAGTGAGTATAAAAAATGTCAGAGATGGTTTCATTTCATGTGTAATAAAGTAAGGCACATAAAAATAACATGTTGACCATAAAGAGACTATATTGTGTTTGATATAGGTACGCAAAAGCACAAAGCAAGTGACTTATAGAGATTGCTAGTGGCACAGGGATCCACAGAAAATGAACTCCAAAGTTCAATGTCATAAAATTCAGCTCTGGGCTGGGACAGGAGAGAGCGAGCACCCCAGTTAACACACTGTCCTTCGTGTAACTGCGAGCCTGTAACTTCCACGGTAGGGTTTACAAAATGAGGGGTGTGAGGAGGAAAAACACACAACAGAATTTGGAGGAAAAAAAAAATTTTTTATGGGATCAGCATAAATTAGAGCTCATTTGTACATGTCTTCCCAAAGCCATGGCACCAAAATGGGAAGAAAAGGGAAGATTTCTGAGAACTAGAAAATAACAGGGTGAACAGTCTTAATACTAAAATCAAGAGGTCAACTCACTGCATCTTAATTTAGGCAAGTCCTGCCCAAAGACAGAGTCCTCCCTGCCTCCCACCATCCTGGTTGCCAAGGTTTTGTCTCACCGTGATGGAAAGCACTCACACCCAGAAGAAAGGAATGGGGGCCGCAGGGCCCACGCTGATGCCTGCAAATGACTCCTCTGAGCGTGGCTCTATGCGACTGTGGGCACCTGGGGCAGGCCAGTCCCCACCAGATGCTGCCACGCCAACACCTGTCACCTTGGCCCGGTGCCTTCCCACGTGGGAACTAAAGATCACACCCTCTACTGGATGGAGGAGTCAGAGTCTTTCAAAAATCCTTGACAAATTATTTTTTAAACACGAATTTTACAGCTTACCCAGGTCCAGGGCAATGTTTACCTGCATCTAATAAAATAGCCCATAAAAATGGATTAAAGTTTTAAAAGTATGATTTTAAACTCTGATTAATACAAACTAGTCCTCCAAGAACTTTTTTAAAAAGATAATTACTACCCCTGCCCCCTCCAAATTTTTTTTCACAGGTATTAGTGACCATAACCACTTGTCCCACAAGAAGAAAATAAATGTTGGCATTAAGCTGCCAGGTGAGAGCCCACAATTAATTGTAAACACATCATGTTTCATTATGATTCTCCTTGATGCTAGTGTTAAAAAGAAATCAATGATCTTTTCTACTTAATAGCCTATCTGAAAAGCTATTTTAGAAAAATAATTGGTTTCAGAAATGAAGAAAACACATGGATGTATGTCTACCTTTCCATTACTTTCTGGAACATTACAAGGCCATTCCCAGGGCTCATACAGCATTTATATGGACACACTCAATAGTTTGGTGGTTACCTGGGGAGGGAGGAGGTGGGGAGGGAGAGTTGGTGGGGGAAGGTGAGAGTGGACACCGGACATGTGGTGATGGAAGGGGAGCTGATTCTGAGTGGTGGGCACATAATGCGATGCATGGCTGATGTGATGTGGACTTGTACATCCGGAAACTGTCTAATCGTTACCAACCAATGTCACCCCATTACATTTAAAAATAAAATTAAAAAACAAGAATAACCATGGTAAAATTTGAAAAAAAAAAAAATTATACTTCAAGTGATTGTTATGCCAATTATTGGTTCTAATCACTCTTAAGGACATAAGCAGAGGAGGGAATTAATTACACATTCAATATGGCTCCTTAAAAATGAAAGCAAACTTGAGGGCAATGCAAGCATCACGAACTTGTGGGAGAAAAGAGCACATTCTGGTTGAGCACAAGGGGCTCACCCTTTGCAAAGACGCCCAGATGGCTATGGAACTGAACTCTCGGTGACATGCACAGCCTTGGGGTGTCTGTGGTCAGATGGCCCAGTCCTAGGTGAAGCATGATTTTTCTCATCGGTACATTTATTTAAAAAAAAAAAAATGTCTTCTAAGATTCTTCAACCACCCTGAGATAATTCTCAAGAAGGGAATCCATGGTCAAGAAAAGAAAACTATAAAAAAAAAAAGGGGGGGGGACGGAATGAGGAAGGGCAGTCTGAAGGATGAAGAGACCTAATCCAGGGCAAAGAAGGGACCATGGACGGGGGACATGGCCACGAGAGGTGCCACAGGCATGGGCGTAAGGCCAGCGGGAGAGCAGGCGGGGTGGGGCAGGGCATAGTGAGGGCAAGCTAGGGGCCCAGCCCAGGACCTGGCCCGGAGCAAGCTCAGTGCTGACACGCAGGCCTACAGAAGGCCCCAGAGGGCTCGCAGCTCCCAGGCAGCCCCGTGGCACACACGCCAGGGCTACACTCGCTCTTGGTTCAAGTACACCAGCCGTGCAGAAACCCTGTCTCTGCTCTGGTTAGAACCACGCCACACTATGGTTGTGGAATTAATGCCAATTGCGTATGTTCTTTGCAGTCTCCCTTCTGCTTGGTTATCCATAACAATCCAGAGTGCAGAAAACATAACAGATATGCCCTCTTCTGGACCCCCAACTACACAACCAATCATTGCCATTGCCATAGAAGTTCACTAGACAATTGGGGGGGTGGGGGGGTGGAGAATGTCCCTTTACTAAAAAAAAAAACAACAAAAAAAATCTTTTATTAACTCATCTATTTTTCTACACATCACTTGGAGACTAAAAACTAGCTACCAAGCAAAGTTTTAGCATACCAAAAATAAAATTCACTATTCTGTTAGTTTCATTCCTAGATGAGGAAATACTCAGAGGTATAAATTTTCTGAGCCCTTTTGACCCTTAAAATTCTATGCATCTTCATCTAGATACCATACTACTTAGCTCCTGATAATATAAAGTCTTAAACAGTTCTCTAATGATTTTATATGTATTTAATTCAGTCAGTCATTTGTTGAGTCCCTTTCTATTCTAGGGTCACAGGTATAAGTGACAAACCATCTGTCCTTAAAACTCACAATCTAGTAGAAAAGCCCATTTCCATCATCAGCTATGAAGGAGGCAGAAACATCTATCTGTACTACAATGAGCTCCCTCGTAACTGCTGACTAACGAATCTCTTTCACGAAATGCAGGATACACATATAATTTTCAGATAACTAAAGATAGAAAATGGTGTATTTACTGATCAATATGAGTTTGGGAGTCAGCGCTGGGTTCAAAACCTGCCCTACCATTTGCTATGTGACTCTGGGCCTCTCTGGACCTCAGTTTCCTTATCTAAACATAGAGATGAGAATTGACCCAACCTTCTAGGGTCACTGTGCACATTCAAATTTATATAAAGGGTTTAGTACAGAAGCTGGAACAGTCAATACTCAAAAACAGTAGGTGTCCATTGATACATAAGCTATTAACAATCCTCCCTTAGGCTTCAACAAAAAAATTCATGGGAATTAACTAGTTTTCATAAACCACTGTTGCTTCCCGTCAGAAAATCCTGGTGAAGATAGCCCAAAGCATGTTTCTTATATATGTTTTTGAGGTGGATGTTTTTTAAATGGAAGTCAAAGATCATAATGGGATCTGGAGCCCAAAACTTCACTGTCACCATGTATTAATTCCCTACTAACTCCTTTGAAGATGAAACATGACCTATTTCCTCACCAAACCAAAAAATAAAAAAAGCAACAGAGAACTAGAAAAATTACAGAAGGCAGGAGGGAGTCGATTTCCCTGCCAGCAATGCTGTTCTCTTGCAGACATTCTTGATTCAGGCAAATAACCTGTTTGAAATTTTGTGTAAGAAAAGCATCGATGCATCAAAAATGCACATCTCCTTTGATGCAGTGGCTTCACTTCTATGAACTTGCTCCACAGAAATACAAAAGAACAACAGATTTACTTACAGCAATATTCAATGAACCACTTTCGGTAATAACTAAAAAAAAATGTGGAAATAACTCAAATACCAAAATTGGGACCAGAATTAAATAAATAGCAGTATTTCAGGAGTACATATGCAATAGAATACTACACATCCACTGAAAATAATGTACTGATAGAGCAAGTGATAAGGAGAGCTCGCTAAGATATATTACATAACAGCAAGTATGCAGATGAAAATGAATATACGTACACACATTGTTACAGTCACAGTCGACTTCTAGAAGGAAGCACAAGACGCCGTTAACAATGAATGTTATCCATGGGAAGGATTATGATATAAAAGGAAACAAGGGCCTGAAAAAATACTTTTTATTTTATACTCTTTTGAAGTGAATATTTTTTTATGTCATGTGCAGGCTTGTTTCACTTTTTAAAATGTTACATTTCATGCTGTCAGTTCAAAAGCCAAATCACCTCCCCAAATTATAATTAACACTGGGCTAAGACGAAACAAGTTCTGAGGAAATTAAAATTAGACCTTCCTTGAAAAACTTGACACACTTCATGATTACGGCAAATATGACTTTTAGCAAGGGTTGTTTTGGGGTTGCTCTTTCTAGAATAAACAAGTGACCAGTAAGCTCCCTCTCCTTATTATGCACAGCATAACACAGTAGACATTAAACCTGGTTTGGAACCATAGCAAATTTAAACTTCAACTCCAGGTGACTCTAAACCAGGGGTCAAAGACTCTGGTCCAGGGCCCAAATCCTGCCACCAGGTTTTGTATGGCCAACAAGCTAACAGTCATTTGGATACATGTAAATGGTTGAAAATTTTAAACAAAATATATTTCACAACACACAAAAATTTTATGAAATTCAAATGTTAGTATCCATGGTTTTATAGCCACACCCATCATTTGCATATCCTCTATGGCAGCTTTCACACTGCAAGGCAGAATTGATCTGTTAGCAAAGGAAATCACATGGAGCCCTAAAATATTTACTGCCTGACCCTTTACAGAAAAAAATTGCTGGCCCCTCCCCTCTATGGCCAACTTATCTGAGCCTCAGTTTCCTTGCCTGTAAAATAGGTACACTAATACCCTCAATTCCACAGGGTCATTGTGAAGACTGAATGTAATAACAGGTGACTAGCATTCAGCACTGTTTTTATATTGTTTTTCTCATTTTTACATTGAAATCAAGACTTTTTTTTTTTAAGATTTATTTTATTGTTTTTGACAGAGACAGAGAGAAACAGAGGGAAAGGGGAGAGCCCAGAGCAGTCTCCATAGTTTTACGTCATCAGTTTTCAATCTGGTTTCATTCCACACAGGTGGGCGGGGGCTGCACAGGGCAGGAACTGGGCTGGGGGCCTCCCACATGGGAGACATGTCCCCTTGAGCCAGGGGCCAAACTGGGGGGTGAGAATCAAACTGGGGGCCTCCCACATGGGAAGCACACCACAGTTCAGCATATGGGTCCACACGGGCCAGGTCCAGTACTTGATCCCCGGTCCCCAGGGCTACAAAGCGAGCACTTAACACGCTGAGCCATGGTGGCTCAGACCCCAGAGCTGCAAGGCAAGCACTTAACCTGCTGAGCCATGCTGGCATTCCCCACCCTCACCCCCACCACCACCCCACCCTGTGTCCTTCCTTATTCACTCCCTCTTACTCAAGCACCTGCATGTGTAACAAGAAAACATTTCTTTCTCCACAGAGGACACCCATCTCTCTACTTCGAGCCTAACACTGAGAAATCACATTTCATTTGGAAACTTATGCCTGTGTGTGCAGCTCTGGCAAGATAAAACATGGCACCAGAGCCATTTATTACCTTGCCATTATTGCCAAAGACAATAGAATCCACTCAGAGGAACGGGTTAGTTTCAAATGCCTGGAACAGCAGCTCTAAACTGACTGAGTCACCATTTTCCTCTACTGTAAATAGGAAGACCCAGGAATCCAGCCATTATTTCCCCTCAGTCCTGTGTATTTGCAATGAATGGGGCTTCAACCCAATTTATTAATAATTAGGTATTCATGCAGAGCTGTGTTAACAGAACTTTGGTAAACTGAATTCACCTCGGATGTGCCAACTGGGCAGGCTGTTTGAGGAAATCCTATGGAGAAAAAATTCTATTATAAAATAAATGGTCACCTCTCCACAGACCTGTCCTATCATAAAACGACATAAGCTCAAAGTCAGAAGCAATGTCAATAGTACACCTGTCCCCATCCAATGTGTGATGGCCTCAGTGGCAAACCACACCAGGTGATCACTCAGTCTCAGAGGTGCCCATGCACTGTGCTGGCACACAAGGAGGCTGGCCTGCACCCCTCAGTGTCCTCGCAACCCACCCCTACTTTTAAAACTACACATACGGCACTTGAAACCACTTCTGGATGAAGAAATCTGTGTCTTGCTATGAACACAGAATGGTGAATGTTCACCCCTCATCAG
Organism: Craseonycteris thonglongyai; assembly: GCA_004027555.1. Lineage (NCBI taxonomy): Eukaryota > Metazoa > Chordata > Mammalia > Chiroptera > Craseonycteridae > Craseonycteris > Craseonycteris thonglongyai. The sequence continues at coordinate 50,880 of PVKE010001900.1, forward strand.
ACAGCGTAACTTTCCCATCACAAACTGGAAATTTCTCCTCCTGCTGAATCGCGGATAGAAAGCGAGACTCGGGGTTGACCTCCCTAAAAGTGGAAGTCGTAACGATTAGCAGATGCCTGCCAAAGCTTAGGTGGCTTGTGCCCCCAAATTAGAGTTTTACCTAAGGGTACATATTTTTTTATTTTTACAAGTAATTTTTCTCAGAGGGGTTACCAAGAAGACACAGGGCTTAAAATTAGGCATTTTATGCATTTCTATTGAGTTTTTTAATGAGTGCTTCATAATACTTGCTTGGAAATATTCCAGAATGAAACTCCTGGATCTAGGTGCTGGGGCAATGTGCCCAAATTCTTCTACCATGCGGACCTGTTTTTCACTGTCAGAAAGCTGTGTAAAGTGCTCCTGCCCCTCCTCCCCTCCCCAGGCAGCCACTGTGCTAACAGTTCTGCTGGTGGCAGAGGAGTTCCTAATGACAAGATCAAATGTGAATTTGGCAATATTTAAATAAACCACAGCTTTTATTGAGCTCATCAGCATCTGCACACATCTGAGAATGTGCGATTCTGGTGGTATAAAGTGGGAAATGCAGATACTCATTGCCCATTTGCCTGTGGGTTTGAAATGAAATTTAGTCTTGACCAGAGGGAAGGCAACTGTGCACGTGGGTACCAAAGTTCTGGTTTGGATTCTGAATGTCCGACCAAGGCCCCTGACCCTACCCACCAGCTGGCTCAGAAGAAGAGATCCATTTGCTTCTGTTAATGGGCAGCACAGATCATCGGAGCGCTTCATTTCCACCAGGAAGAGCCCAGAGCTCTCTGTTCCCAATGCTCACCAGTTACAGAAACAAAATAACCAGAGTATTCCCTGATGGAGACGCAGGACATCCATTCCTCCCAATATTCTCAATTTTATCCATACATCAAACTAGACTTCGAAAGGACTGTGTACTCTGTATTATTTTGGCCCATCACTGAGTTAACTTATGGAACTACACATAAGCCACTGGTACTGAGAGACCTTGGAGGAAGCAATTGTAAAATCGTACTGCAATATTTACTGTAGGACTATCAAGAGTGTGGCCCACCCTGACACAACTCATGTTTTGAAAACTCCCTGGAGCAAGACATCTCTGGTCTCAGGACCAGAGCACTTTATACTTCTCCCGCCTTATTTCCAGCTCACAGGCACATAAGGCTGTGTGTTCCCTCCCTTACTTTGGCTGTTAAGAAGCCCTAGGGCCAGCTTTAGAACTGCACAGAAATTTATTGTGCATGGGTTTTCAGTTCCACCCTTGATTGCAGCTTTATTTAACTTACTTGTATTTTTTCCTTTTATCCAAATATTGCCATCTACTCATTTTATCACCTGACACTTATACAGACCTAAAAGTTTACCTTCTAGTAAATGAAACAGAGAAAATAAAAAAATATATTTTTTGAAGATAGAAATGTCAAGTTATCATGCTTTTGGTTACAGATCTGAGGACAGCTGAGTGACATTTCAAGTACCTACAGGGAAGCTGAGCACTCACGGACCAGAGTGACTGCGTCAGAACTCAAGCACATTTATCTCCGTGTCTTACAGTCAGAGGGAAGGGGAGGGGCTGGAGTGGAGTGGAGGTGAGGGCTCACAGGCAGCACATAACCGTGCAAACTCAGGGCTAGAATGTCACAGACGGCTCCAAAGGACAATCTTTCTTGGGTCTTCTTTCCTTGACAATACGTACATCTGACATTTTCCACCTTTTCTCTCCCTTCCTGTTATTGTTGTTGTTGTTGTTGTTGTTGTTGTTGTTGTTGTTTTGGCTGAAGAAGAGCAGCCAGCAGCACAGGGCCAATGGCAGGCCCAGCACCATCTCCTGCAGGTGGCGCCTCCAGGCCAAGCTGCTGTCCGTGGTGCTGCCCAGCCCTCCCCAGAGCAGGGAAACTCAGCGCTTAAGACCCCACTCCCAAGATCAAACGGGCTCCCTCTTTTGCTGCTTGGGAAATGGCGTGTATTTCTAAATAAGGGCCTTATTTCATGTGAGTTTTGTGAGGGTGCCTGTGTGAGGACAGAGGTGTACTTCCCTCTTCTGCATATGAAAACAATCCATAGGGGAAGCCGGGATGGCTCAGTGGGTTAAGCGCTCACTTTGCAGCGCCAGGGACCAGGGATCGAATCCCGGCCCGAGTCCATGTGGACCCATGTGCTGAACTGGGAGCTCCTCCAGTTCAGTTCTCTCTCTGTCTCTGTATCTCTCTCTCTCTCTCTCTCTCTCTCTCTCTCTCTCTCTCTCTCTCTCTCTCTCTGTCAAAAATAAAAATAAATAAATAAAAATATATTAAACAGAAAACAATCCATGGACAGGTGGGATGAGGGGCCCCCGAGAATCAGCAGTAATAACCCAGCACATGGCCTGGGCGCAGGTCAGCCTCCAGGCACCTGTGCTCATTGCATGTGGCCTCAGGCCTCGTGGTGTCCACGCACTGCCTGGGCAAAGGTGCCCTGCACCCAGGAAGTGGGTCCCCAACTCTGCCAGGCACTGCCTGCACCCTCAGGCTACCCCACTGCTCCAGGTCAGAGGGACCCCCAGGACCCCTCAGCCTCCTGAGCACATACACCGCAGGCAGAAGAGGTCTGACCTCAAGGCCTCCTGTTTCCCAATAGAGAAGACAGCCAGTCCAGAGATATTTACCCTCCCACAGGCTTTGTGTTCTTTTTGTTGTTGTTGTTGTTTAAGATTTATTTTTATTGTTTTTGATAGAGAGAGACAGAGACAAGGGGCAGGGCCCAGAACAGTCTCCATAGTTGCACATCATTGGTTTTTTCCACATAGTTTCATTCCACAGGTGGGTGCGGGGCTGCACAGGGCAGGAACTGGGCCAGGGTCTTCACCCCGGTGAGAACTGAACTGGAGGCACTCCCCAGTTCAGCATATGGGTCCACATGGGCTGGGGCTGGGATTCTATCCTTGGTCCCTGGGGCTGCAAAGTGAGCGCTAACCCACTGAGCCATACTGGCTTGCTTTTTTTAAATAACAGACTTATGTGTCAACACTGAAGAATTAGGAGGTTTCACACATATACAAAAACTTCATTTCCTGCTCTCTTCAGAAATCAGAGGTCCTGGTAATGCTGGGCCGCCAGTCCTTCATGACCACACCCGGCATGTCACAGACTCCACACGCCTCCCGATGTTCCTGCACCAGGTCCACCTCATCACTTGCAATTCCCACTCTAGGGCTGGGCAAGACATCGATCATGGTCCACTAGTGGACCACCAAGCAATTTCGGGGTGACCACCTGAATAATGAAATAAATAGCTCATGGAACGTGACACTTGGAGAAGTCGCTTGCCCTGAAAAAGTCTGCCCAGACTTTTATGAGGTATTTTAACATCAAAACAATCTAAAGAAACAACAGAGTAAATTGCAAAACAGCCTTCTAAAGTAATGACTTACATTTTCTTCTTATGTCTTACTAAATGCATTTTTTAAGCACCCTGTAGCCAGTGAATACTCACCTCTCAGAGGCTGCCCCTCCAGACTACCTCCACACAGCAGCCCATCCTTAGAAAGGCTCCCAGGCCACTTCCTCTAAGGCCCTGTTCCTGACTCTCACCCCTGAAAAGCTGACTGTCCCCTCATGTGAACCCCAAACTACAAGGTTCTCTCAGGGCACCTCAAACACACTCTCTGGGTTATTCCATTCATATTCATTCTCTCTCTCTCTCTCTCTCCCCAGCTCCCTCCTCCCCACCCCCACACAGACTATAAGCACCCTGAAGAAAGCTTCTGTCACATTTCTCCACATGACCAACTCAGCACCTTCTGGTGAGCAGTAAGCACCTGACTGAACTCACTGATCAATGATCCCGTACACTGGATGGGGTAAGTTGACACATCAAAAGCCACTAAGTGCCCTTCAAACTTCAGAATCCCAAATAAAACATTAGTCCTCTATCTGTTATCAAAACTTTATGACTTTATCATGGCCACTGTAGTAAGAATGGATCAGGTACTACATCAGGGGTTTACAGATGTCATCTTTTCCATTTCACAGATAAGGAAACTGAGGTTCAGAGAAATTAAGTGCTGTTAAATTAAAGGGAAGAGTTGGAACTTGAACCCAAACTTTGAGGTTGCAAAGTTCAGGGTCTTTCCGATATATCACACTGCCTCTCAGCATACACAGTTATTAGAGTGAACATGTGATAGGCCTCTAGCAATAAACAGCTACATCACACAACCGAAGACCTTAACAGAAGACAACCTCGCCCTCTCAGGCATGAGAGTTCTGGGACAGGCGATCCCAGCCATGTTTCACCAGGCAGCCATCTCCTTATTGTGAAAACGCTCTCATCCACTCGACAGTCTCAAATGAGGAAAATTTAAATAGCATTATTGATCGATTTTAAAATTCAACTGACATTTCTTCCCTATGGAGAATTTCCTGAAACCAAGGCTGTTTCATTAGGACTCCACTAACACAATACAATTAATTCAGGAGCTGTTGTTCTGGCTGGTAGAATAGCAGGAAGGATTTTTGTTTTTTGTTTTTATAAAACTAGCACTATATTTTATGCATTTGGGGATAGGTAATAAACATGTCTTTAAAATGGATTTGTTTGTGCTGAAAGAACCTCTTAAGCATAGTAATAGAAGGCTACTGTGCCCTGTACCTGCAGGAGTAATTGCACTATCCTTCACGATCCCATTTTTCCATCCAAAGGGCGGCACCCAACCCAGAACAACTTAGGCTCCTTGCTTCTGGAGGTGCTGGGAGCTCCTAGCGAAGCCAGGGGGGAGCCAGGACACAACGCTGACCTGGCCATAGGCACGTCAGAGGAAACAGAGCCCCCTAGTCGTCCCTGACAGAGCTGACTGAACTGGGTAGAAACTGAAGTTTACTGAGCACACGCCATACTCCAACTCGTAGCCGTCACAAACATGACCTCACTCCGTCTTCACAAACACCCTACAACACAGACATTAGCCCCACCACGTGAGAAAATGAAGGCCAGATTAAGTCCAATTACTCAAATGTATGTAGCAAGTTAACGGGAGAGCGAGATTTGAACTTGAGCCCTTTAAACCTCGTTCTTTCCTCCACACCTTGTCGTGTCCATAGGACTCTGGACAAAGAGAAAGTACCTCTGACTTTGGCCTTTTCTGCTTTCTATTGGGAAGCCCCACCCCATTCCTGATGGTTAACAGGCCCATTTCATTCCACTGGTTTCACTGAAATTACATTCATACTTCATTGGTTAAACTGTGATCTTTGAAATGAGAGCATCAGGCTTCAGTTTTCGTTTTTCTGTCTTTTATGGGGAAAACATAAACAGAGTCTATGCTGCCTGCAACCATGACAGCTCAACTGTCACAGATGGGAAGGACCTCAGGAACCTTCTAGTCCACCCATTTTATTTCAGAGATGGGCAAACTGAAGTCAGGAGAGGCCACGTGACTTACTTAAGCTGCAGATTTCAATAGTGGCAGAGTGAGGTCCCACTTCGGCTGCTCCAGGTCAAGCCTGTGCAGCCGACAGCACAGATAGCTGTGAATGTGGCTGAACACACACCATAAACTTTCTTAAAACATTATGAGATGTGTGTGTGTGTGTATTTTGTTTTTTTAGCTCATCAGCTATCATTAGCGTTAGTGTATTTTATATGTTGTCCAAGATCATTCTTCTTCCAATATGACCCAGAGAAGCCAAAAGGTTGGACACCCCTGCTCTAGGCCAAGTGGCTTGATGTTAGAATGAGTCACTGTATGTTAGAAATGCTGGGGCGGGGAGCAGCCCCCCAACAGCAAAACAAATGGAGACAACATGGATGCCCACCAATGTAAGAATAAGTGGTTAAATTGTAGCACAATAGAACATTACATTATAAAGAAATTAACTAGACCTATAGCTATCAAAACAAAAACTGTCAAAAACAATTTTCAGTAAAATAAACGGATTACAGAAAAAGATTTCTTTCTGTTGGACAACACATAATAATGTAACATATTGGTTGAAGACATACATATGAGGGCTATCCGGAAAAACGTCCAGGCATTGTCAATCATATAATGAGAATGGTCACATGGCTGGATACTTTCTGGGCCGCCCTCCTATATGACATATTATGAAAGTATAAAAACATGGACCAAAAAGTATGTTAATGAAATGGGCACCTTTAGGGAAAAGAAAACGGGAAAGAAGACCAAAGAGGGGCACCCGTGGGATTTCAATCTTATATCTGATATTTTCTTTCAGAAAATAGGCAAAGGCAGCCAGAGATGAAAGACAAAACTTTTAACTTGATCTAACTTCAAAGAGGACAGCCTGAGTTAAAGCAGGCACACACCCATGGTTTTCTGTTTCTTCCCTGGAAGACTTGACTTCGAACAGTTAAAAGTCAATACTCAAAAAATAATTTTTTGTAATACTAAGTATTTTATTGTTCTAATCAAGAAAACAGAGAAGACAGCAGTAGGAGAGAGTCTAGAGTGGGGTGTGACTGTCTGGGGTGGGAACAGGTTGAGTAAGAGGAGCTGTTGCTATTGGAAGAAGAACAATCCTTCCATTATGGGAAAAGGCAATGGGTAAGAGGGAGAAACCAGCCAGACCCAACATGAGACCAGGAGAAAACTGTTAAGTTGCTTCTCACAAGTCCGGCCAGCTGCTTCTGAAAATCAACAGTTCAAGGGATTAGGTATGGTGAATAGATCCTTAAACACAGAAAAATGGTCCAGGCTGTCCAAGTGCAAATCAGAGGCTCTTTAACGGGGTGAGGTTCAATTCCCCAACAAGAGGAAAGCTATGGGAACTTAAGACTCCTATGAAACCTATCATGTAAAATTCCAGATTAATCTGGAGGGAAAAAACTTTTGAAGAACAATTTTAGAAGTAAACAGTCTTGCTTCCCCCTCCATGGCCGGCCACCCCCACCCCCACTCCCATAAGTCCTTTAAAACTTCAAGGAAACACAAATGTTGAGATAATTCCCAGGGCTCTGGCTCCAGAAGCACAGCTGGAACATGGGGAAAACTCTTCTCTCCATTTGAGTTTTAGAATTTTCACCTCAAAACAGTTCGGGGCCTTGGTCAGGATCTGAGCTAGTCAGGATCTTGTATAATAGATTGCAAGCCAAAGGGCATGGTTTGGGTTTTTTTCTTTTCTTCTGTTCAGGTGAACAGCGTGAGTGAGAGATGGCCCTGGCTTTATTTTTATCTGGAGATCAATTTCTACAAGTTCACGTTCCACTCTGAAGATCACCAGAATCATCTGAGACTTAGTTATAGCCAGGTTGTTTTGGAAGAGTGATTAATATTTACTCCAGAAGAAAAACATTATTCTTAAAACCAACAGCTTTAACTTTACCTGAAACATTCATTTATTTCACATTAAAGAAACCCACTTGTCTCAAAAAAGTTCCATGATAAATCCCCTTGCAGCCATTTCTCCTAAAATGGTTTGTCTCATCAAGTGGAACTTCACAGCCTAATAAATCAGTGGCCTCCTTCCTGAGTGAAGCATGGCTACAGCACAGAGCCGAAAGTAACTTGTGTCCCATCACTTCAGGACATCCTCAGGTAATCAGAATTCTGCACTAAAGTGATTCATCGGTTCTATACGTAAATTACCTTCCCGACTCCCCAGTGCAACAAGAAAACCCGTTAACCAGGATAAGCATTAGGAAGCATTTCCATTTTCTTCTGCAAAACAGACTGGCCAGAAAGCTTTGAAACAACTTGTTAGAATTCACTTTCCTTCTTATTCATCCCCTATTTTGTGAATCCACAAAGCAGCACCTTTTATTTCCTTTAACACTGTAGTGTGGTTCAGTATATTTTCTTTCCCCTCCAGGCCCTTTGGATAACCTCCCTCATCAGCCACCTCACTCCGAGGGCAAAGAACATCTTTGCTTTGGCACCTGTGTTATTGCACTGAAAGTGTTGTCAGCAAAGGTTGGTGGTGCACTGATCCACACACCACAGGCACAGACTGAGGTCCCGCTGTGGCAAAAACCGTTGCCTCAACTAAAACAGGCCTGTCTGTCTTAAACACTGGGTGTCTTCTGGATTCCTCAGGTCCCAGACCGAGCCCACTTTACTTCCCCACTTGTTCTTGTTCCCTTCCCCCTCACCCCAGCACAGTGGTCCCCCAAATCCACAGTTTTGCCTTCCATGGCTTCAGTTATCCAGAGTCAACCGCAATCTGAAAATATACAGAAAATTCCAGAAATAAACAATTCATACATCTTCAGTTGTGTGCTGTTCTGAGAAACATGATGCAATACTGCACCGTCCTCTGACATTTGCTCCCTGCCCTCTCATACAGGGCTGCCTGCTCAACTCTCTCTTGCAGGGTTTGTCTCTGCAGATTTCACAAAAGAAGTTTCTCACCTGAGTCAATTGTTCCTTTCAATTCTGAACTCCTGGTCTGCCCCTTCTGTGAGATTTGGCATTAAATCATCATAATCATAAAGGATATCCTACTCTACCCAGATCTCAGAAAAAAATGCTTCTTAGAAAAGCCTGAGGTTGATGGCTACTATACATCACTGACAGAAGCATTAATGATTTGCTTGAAGATAAGTTAAAGACATTTCCAGTCTGGTGGGAGGAGACTGGCAGGTGAGGCACTTTTCTGCTAAGTGCCTTGGAGTCAATTGGGTGATAAGTGCTCAGTTCTATGAAGCCAATTGTTCAAAGTTCAGTCAATATCCTTAAGCAGAAAGAGCAATTACCTGTAACTACTTCTTGAACACAAGGAGTGTCCTAACTATTCCCACCAACACAATTAGGAGCTATGAGGGCATTTCCCAGGTCAAGGTGCAAATCTGAATGGCAAGTCTGACCACTTGTGACAGCCAAATTCCAAGGCAATGAATGATTTAAAGGTGCACATGAATGATGCAATGGAGAAGTTGCCCAAGAATTCTGTAGGAGGAACATCATTTAGCACGTATGTCTTGGGTTCCTAATCGCAGCTGTCGTATCCCCAAATTAAGCCCTCCAAAATATTGCCCTCATCATGTCACCCCTCTGCTCAAACACTTTCTGGGGATCCCCACTGCCAATAAAACGAAATTCAAACTTCACAGATTGGTGTGGACAGTCCTTCACAACCTGCCTCGAATCCACCTTTCTGACTGCACGCTATCTGCATTCCCACGTACAGCCTGCCTCCCCCCTTTCTTCCCTCTCATTTCAGGCCCACTCCACATCCACCTCCATCAGGAAGCCTCTCCCACCTCTATCCCAGCCCGTATTTGTCATATGGAACTCTGAAATGCTTTCAGCATGTGCAGTTTCTGCAAGATGAAAGTTTTCCCCAACCACACAAGCACCTTAACTAGGTTTGATTTTTTCAACTGAGGAGGGGAAGCGGCCTCTCTGCCGCTGACAACTTCGGCTGGAGTCCGGCAATGCTCCTATTTTCTGGAAGATGAAGTGCTCCACATTTTCCATGCCTGTGGTTTATATTTCAGCGAGTGGTGTCAGCACTGATACAGTAACCTCTCATGCTTATTGAGCAGCGCACAATGTAATTGATGACATGTGCTGGGGCTGATATTTTAAGTAAAAGCTATTCTCAGCCCTGCCTCCTCTCCCCATGGCTCTGTATAGAAATAGCCAGCAGCAGCTACCCACGAGGTACGAAGTGGGGCTTCCTGGTTAAGGACCTCAATTACACCCTCTCAAGCTCAGGATGTTTTCCAGGAGGGTTCATATAAGCAGATCCGGCTTCCAAGGCCGCAAAGCTAGAAAAAGAGGGAGCAGGGGGCAGGGCTCTGCTGGAAAGCTACCGTCATTCTCTAGACTTTTCGGTTAAGCAGATTTAACCACCATTTCTTTTGGGTGCTCAAAGTTTTTGTTAACTCCTCAAATCAAGGGAAGCTATCTATCATTTATATCCCCAAGGGGCAAATGATGCCCACCTGCCCATATTACCTTCCCCATATCTATTAGTAACAATAAAAATGTCTTCCCTGGATAAAGTGTTTGTATTTCATTTCAATCCCTGGGGAAGAGTAAACCTGGCAGGTATTTAAGCAACATTTGATCCTTAAAGGGGACAAGAACCTATTTCTGTCTCTGGGCTGGAAAGAATCAGGTTCACTGCCACAGTTAGTCAAGGCCCCTTTGTAAGCAAAACCCTGGTAAGCTTGTGCACAGAAGGGCGTGCGTATCGGGCCCAGATGACGTACTGCTTGGCGCCTGTGTGTCCTTCCAAAATGAAGGTATATCCTTTCAAAAGAAATGTTTAGTACTTTTGATCATTTTGATGGAAAATTTCTAAATGAAATAACAAATACCTTCACACACTTTAATGTGATTTATTGTGATGAAACAGTCATTGCTAAAGTTGCAAAAGAGTGAGGCCCTTGGAGGCCCCTAATATTTGTCTAAGCCCATACAGACCAAAAGAAAGCCACACACACACACACACACACACACACACACACACCTCTCACAACCCCACCTACATCACAGCCACTGACAGCACATCCCACTGCAATTGCTGACTGAGTTATCCCCTACACCCCACCCTCAGCTCCCCCAGGGTGGGCACCACAGTGCTTCTGCTTTGTCCCCAGAACCCAGCTTGGTGCTTCTGCACACAGTGGTAGTTAATCGACGTTTGAGAATGAATGAATGCATGTACCTATGAAAGAATAAAATATTGCCCTATTTGAAGACATGAGCATATGTGGAAATTTTAATACCAATTTGCTTATAAGAAAACCAGAGTCCAGAGAGAGACTCGTTAAAATAAAAAAGGAGAGAGCACAGAGGGGCACCTGCTACCATGCTGCATGCCAATGCCTTCCTTGATTTCTTTGTGTCAAGTTTACCATCATGATCACATCCAATACTCAAGCTGGAGAACTGAGGTTCACCTTCAGAAGAGTGAACTTCTGAGACCTGCTGGGTAGTATCTTTACTCCGAGTTTTAGCATGAATTGCATATACGTACCTGAAGTGCGCTCTACCATCATCTCCAGCAGCAAGGTCTGTGCCAGCAGCTGCCACTCACGGAACAATGGGAACAGGTGAGTGAGTCACAGCCTGGCTTCATGCTCACTGCTGAGAGTGGAAGAGCCCTCTAAAGACCCGCCTTAAACCCAAGTGGTCAATGAGCCAACTCTGAAACAACTGTCTGTTTAGAAACCATGACAAAGTTGTTGTGTGTGTTTTTAACAAATGAAGCATCGGTGCCTTTGAAAGCCTCTCAGGATTAACCTGTTCCTAGAAAGTCCTTCTTGTGGCTCGTATGAACTGGGCAGCATCTTCGGGCATAGTCTCTCCCACCAAAAATATCACTGAATTTGGCCCAACAATGCACCAGGTTAGTCTGACAACCAATTTTTTTTTTTTTTAACAAAAGCAACCAATGATTAGTGTGGTCAATTCAATTAAAATTCTTTCCTTCATCTGTCTTAGACCATCTCAAACAAGTATCCAAGTTGATAACACGATTTCTATCACCCCAGTCAGTTCATTTCCCAAAGTCAGTAAAATGAGACGGCTGGCTGGCCCTTGTAGAAACAAGAACGCAGCATGCAAGGCAGGAGAAAAGAGACAGCATTTCTCACACAGCATACAGCAATAAATATCCTTTACCTTGATCAAAGGGCTTGTTGGGATTCCAGTTTCGGAAATAATCATCCTATATAAGGAAAAAAATAGAAAACAGAGGTTAGATTTCAGGAAGCATCTCACAGAACTACATAAAAAGCTGCCTATCGCCCTATCACCCCAAACCACAGAGGAAAACACAAATAGCTTAGAAAACTTTCCCCAAACAGACGTTAACATCCAGTCAAAAATACCAATGTACTTTTCAAATTCTTGTCTTTCAAACCACGGACTGAACATAGGGAAGAATAAACACACTTCAGCCTCATGGAAACAGCATTGCTCTCCTCGGTCTGACAGATACACCGAGACACCTTCTAAGTGCCGGGTATATCTGCTATCAGTTCATCTGCACGGGACGCTTGCTATTCTCACTGATGATCAAGCCTCTTTACAACAGCTGACAATTCAATGGCCAGCATTTCCTTTACACAGAGACATGTAACTTGTGGTACACAGCTCTAGTTTTCCAGCACTTACAAAACAAAACCTAAAAACAAAGGGCCACTCAAGTGTCAGAATTCACCACAGGCACACCTGTAGCTTAATACCATTTGTTCTGGATGTGCAAAGAAAAAACAGCAAACACAAAAGGCTGACCAATCTGCTTGATTCATCACCATGCCTTCCTTGCATGCAGCTGGCATCAATTTATGCTCGGAGGCTAGATGCTTCATTACTGCGAAATTACAAGGGTCTGGGCCACTTACTTCTTCGTAGTTACAATTTATCTCTTTCCTACTCCTAATAACCCCTTCCTTCCATACCACCTTGTCCCCTCTCTCCATCCCCCTGAGTGCTTGCTCACCCACCCCACTGCTCCCTACACACCCACTGTCAACACAACTGAACAGTTTGCAAGGTAGAAGCTGTACCCATATGCAGCATCCTCACACCATTCTCAGGGTACGTGCCACTTTTTCAGTTAATTTTCTCCTGACTGTCCCCAAACTGTTTGCTGTATGTATTGGGGGGCAGGTGCTCTGAATGTGGCAGATAGGTTCAGAAAGCTGTCCAAAATGAGGCCTCAATTTTTCTTTCAGAGAAGTTAATTTATATCAAAGTGCACAATTAGTTTAAATTATTGTCCATGCTGCCTCCTGCTGCCGTTTATCTCTGACACGATCTCCTGTGAATTTTATCGGCCTCTGTGTCGTTCAATTACCTGGCTTTATTAGATCCGTGTTGAGTTCACCTAAGCCCTTCAGTAGGTTTTAGAAAACTGGATTTAGAGTCAAATCAGAACATATTGCTTTTTGGGCAGTGATTCCATTTTCCAGAGCATGAATAAACATGAACAGGTTCCCCCTGGATCCTGGTAACTCACCACTAAACTATTTTTAGCTCCAAGGAATCGGTCCACTTTGCTGTGGCTTTAATTTTATGGCATAACTGGCCACCTTACCCATCTGGTTAGAAAGTCTCTGAGGTCTGCACCCTGCAATATCGCTGAGAGAGCTTCAAAACTTCGTCATATCTCTCTCAATCTATTCAAATACAATCCAAATCTTTGAAACTATGTGGTTAAAAACTCAGCAGCCAGTGTTAAATGACTCTAAATTAAGGGCTGGATGGTAGGTGAACATTTTAGCACCTGATTTCTCATCTTGGTCCTAGACACAAGACGGTCTCAACAGACTGTGCTGTTCACAGGGCAAGAGCAAAGATAACCCAAGATGAACTCATCATCACCACTGGAGGGAAAACAGCAAAATGTCCATCCTTCCAGCTGTGGTTCATCGTTGCCCTCTTCACATCCAGAGGACAGCAGCATGTCCAAGGGCAATGTGGAATCTGTGAAATGTTTTCTATTTGAATATGCTGCTCTAATACATGGAAGTCCTTGGAAGCTTAGGATGTGTGTCCGCCGTATAACATTCTCTTTGATGTCAAAGAACGGCTTGAACAAGTCTCTAGAACTGAATATTCTCTAATGACTGCAACATACTTTATAACTTGAATGAAATTTGAAGCATGCTTTCTGGACCCTGTCACTTTTCCAGGTTAACTATAATTGTCATTTTTACAAATTTCTTGGGGGGAAATCGTAGTTTCAAACAGAAAGCCTCTAAAAGCAGATATCTGCATTAAAATATCTGAAACCCAATTGAAATGTAATAACACTGCCTAATTGCTGCCAAAATGTGAAAGTACAACTTTAGTGAAAGCTCATTATGCAAAATTGAGTCCTTCAAACAGCTCCTTGCCCAGCAAGGCCACGCAGGGGAAGAACATGATTCCTTGTATCTGATTGCTTTAGCTGTCTTAGGAAAGTGGATTGCCAAAGCAGAAACCTATGATCCAGAAGCTGAGAAAACCTTGGGTGTAACACTGCTTTGGCTACAGCTGAGAGAGAAACCCCATACCAGGGACCAAGATCATGAACACACAGAAGCCCTCTGGGCACCACAGCCCACTTGGGGGATGGTCAGTGACCATGGGAGAGGGGGCTTCCTCGTGGGCATTGTGCAGTGAGATCTGAGCAGAAGATGCCCAGACACACAGAACACCCTCCCTCGGTACACTAGCCAGGTCTGACGGGCCCGCACACACTGCAGGTCCAAGCAAGTCAGAACTGTATCCATCAGTGCGCTCTGCACCTGTGGGAATTTCTGGTGCCGCAGCATCCAGACTCATGTGGCAACAGCTAAAGATAACCAAGGCCTCTGTGCTAGAGCTGCATCTCCTGAGAAAGTGCTCATTCCTGAGTCCCACGGACCCATCTGGGGACCCAAAGGACATAAAGACCATTATCTGTGGCCTGGAACCAACATGCCATCAATACAGGGGCTGGCCATTTCTCCAAGGCCTAAGACCCCAGGGGTAACCACTCCAAATTTTTTTTTTCTATCTAAATAAAAATATGTAGTGTGTGTTTTATATTATCCTAAAACAGCAGCACAGGAAGTCGTGGCTCTGACTGTTATATGAGTTTTCTAACAGGGACGATTCCCACCCTGGGCAGCAGCATGCCGGCCTGCACACTACCCCCATGCTGCATTGCACTCAACTGTGTTCCTGCTGCAAGAACCCCAGATCCCAGGCCCTCGCCTCTGATCATCCTTCTCGCCCAATAAAGCTGTGGCCTGTTAATATTCAGACTGTGCTGGAAAGCATGTCTGATGTGTTAGACCACACACGCCAGGAGACATGTATCTGTCTGAGTTGGCCTCTTAACTGGTAATTTTATCATCTAGTGATAAAGCTTTTAAAAAAAAATGGCTTTGCAAGGATCTCAGCCACAGTCAATTTTTTAAACATAAACCTAAATAGAATGATGCAGATCTAACTACGGTTATTTGTTCAATTCACTAACTCCGAGTGCATAAGGCAGGCTGAGGAATGAAGGATGGCAGCGTTATGAGATGCAGACAGGCTATGGGTTCCCCCTGTGCAGTGATCATGTCAGGCCTCCCAGGACAGGGCAGAGAACTGTCTTCCTCTACATTTGACCGGTATGTGGGAGGCCTGACTCCACTTCACTACGCCACTCCATCAGTGAAAATGACCCAACTTTTTAGGGATTGCTACAATCTGAAAGAACCCATACATTTAAGCCGAGACTCAAACTTGAGCATAATGACTTATGTCTGAAATCGTGAAATACAGCAGAGCAACTTAAAGTATAGTAAAAAGACATACAAAGTCGGCATAAAGTAAAAGAGGGACAAATGGTCACACATCCAGGATGAGGAAGCAGGAGATGGTGCTGGAGGTGAGGAAGATCAGAGACTGGCAATGATCATGGCCCCAAGTGTTTTTTTAATCCTCTAGGGTTGTTCAATATAAATAAAACTACATTTCTTCATTTCTCTTGCTAAATAAATATCTTACTAACACAATACTGGACCCTATGAAATGACTGGCACCTAGTGACTGGTACAAAGAAATTTAGCTCTGGTTTTTAGCTACTTCAGAGACATGCATTGTGATAAGCATTCATGGTAAGGAAATCTGTGTAAAATACATACAGATATAACACAAGTTGTTTATTAGTTTACATAATAAACACTTATTATACATAAATGTTTACCAGTGCACAATTTAATAAAATATACATGTACATATATATTCATATACACCAAAGAACATTCTGCTCTATACAGCATCTTGCAATAAAACCTTTAAGCCTCAATAACATGAAATGATGCAAAAATATTCCTGCTATAATGTGGGTGATTAAGTCTTTCCATCATGGATGCTCATAACCATTGGAAAGTCTATGGTTCCAGCCCATTTGAAGGGGAACCTGAATTTTTCTTCCACTGTCCCATAGCCCCCAAATGGCTGATGCCATTTAGTTTGACTATTCCCCAGGGTTTTGCCTTCCAGGGGTGCTTATCTCAGCTCCAAAGATGGTTAAAGCAGACTCTGAGGAAGAGATGGGTGGCAGAACCAAATGGAAACCATTTCCAAACTCCAACTGCTTTATTTCAGTTTCGGAAGATGATGTAATATATTATCAACCTTACGGCTTCAGATACTACAAATCAAAAACATTTACCTCACATGAAACAGATCATTTCTCCATCACAAACGTTTCAGCTAAGTCATTTGAGCCCTGCAGTTTCATCTTAAGATCCCCTGAGGTTATGCAAACCACCAGAAAATAAATGGGAGCCCCATTCCTCTTGACCAGGAGTGAGTCACACCACTCAGTAAGTCCTGGCCAAACTGTATAAAACACAAGTCAAGTGTTCCAGCTTTAACATATCTGTCTCCCCGTGAAGCCTCCATAACTGTTACTGGTGTGTGTATGTAAATACAGGTGGGTATAGGCTTATACACACACTCTAAATCACTTTCTTCCTGAATACAGCGATTCTTTGATAAATTGATCTGACATTTGGTATAAAGTCCTGCAGGCCTCAGACAAACTGATTCAGAAAATAACAATGTCAGTTGCTCTGCTCTTTCAATAAATAACCCACCAGTAAAACACAGATAATAACTGACAGTCATACTTGTACTGTAACTAATGAGAAAAGATAAAGCAGCAAATGGACTGTTTATATGCATTTGATAAATTGCATCCCCTGGATATACCAATGAAAAATAAATGTGTGCAGTGCTGGTTCACTGAACTAAAACAAATATTTACCACTGAGATTTAGGATTCAGAATGAAATTTACATTTTATTTGGCAATTATTTTGATGCTACAAGTCTACATATAGTTGAAAAGTAGAAAACCTACCTCAACTTCCTGAGTACGAAAGCATTATAAATGAGAGAAAAAAAAAGTCACATCAAACAATAGGAAGAAATGCAAACATTTTTGATAATTGCATCAAATTTTTATATTATCATAACATTAGAAAGGTCATAGGCAGATATTTTCCCTTAAGTCACCAAGTATCATTCCCTTGAAAAGGCCCCAGCATTTCCTAAATGCATGGGAAAGAACATTAGGTTACAGGGTGGAATACCTGAAGGGGGAAGAAAGCTGAATGTGATCCAGTAATCCATGACATTACTGTAGAATAGCTAGCAAAATTATGATTAAATTCAACACTCGGTCATGATTATTATCTATGAGAGTTTCAAATAAACAATTTCCTGGTCCAAAGGGTAAAATTCAATAAAATCTCCCCAAGATGACATCAGAGAACAAGAGTAATAAACCCACGTTTCTGCAAAGAAATTATTTTGCCTGCAGCACCAAAATAACCTAAAAGGGTCTAAAACCTAAGACAGACATGGACTTATAGTCTCAGAAATACATAAAATGAAATAGATTGTCATGGCACATGCCTCCAACCAACCACAGGATTGTAACCACCACAAAGAGCACTCCCCCGTCTTCAGAACTTTCTGTCTGTCCCTGTCCATCCAATCTGGGGAGTGGGGCAAGAGTGACCTACTGAACTGTTCTCCCAAAGAGAAAAACTGAGTCTGAATTCCCTTCACAAAAGTATGCTCTGTGTATGGTTTTGTCTCATAGGAATATGAATTGGTAGACAATGCTCCATTTGTGCTCTGACCCAGACAAGGGGTGACTCTCCAGACTCAAAGTCATTCATACCCCTGACCTCATCAGCAAAGTTACTGAAATGCATGCACTAACCAGGAACAGCCTTCTGAATATCCAGGAAGGAGAGAGGCAGCCAGCATTGGGGATCAAAGGCACGGGACACACTATAAACGGGGCGGGCATAGAAGTAGACATGAGTTTAAACTTTGCCTCTAGCACCCACCAGCTGTGTGGCTGCACACAAGCCAACTTCTCTGAGTTCCCTTATCTGTAAAGTAAGACCACTGCACCTCCCTGGAAGGACGAGTCACAGTGATTTGTGACTGTGTGACAAAATGCCTGGTGTAAGATCAAGCACATAGCCTTACTTCACACACAAAAAAGATGTACACTTTTGTGTCCCTCTCCAGGGGCTTATAGTACTGAGATGTCCCAAGAACATTGAGGAAAATGGGCTTTGTAGAAATAATGTTTAAAATTCCAATAATGTGACTTCCTGTCCATTTGAACCTTATCAAGTCAGCCCAAATAAAGGGAGACAAATTAATCACACCTGGGAAAAACTACCACAAACTATTTTAGAGGCATGCAATTGTATTTGTCTCACATGTGAAGAGTGGCTTAGAAAGGAACATCCAATGACACCTGAACTTTTCTTCTGAGCCACTTCAGTTGCAGGCATGCCTCTGATGAGGGGGCTGGGACTGGGCTGAACAGGAAAAATGTCTGCATAATCACTCATCTCCACGTGGAAAACAGATGGAGAAACACTGAAAGGGCCCGTCTCATTGGCACACCAAACAAGACCCCTGCCATCTTGTAAACCTTCACTTCACAGAAAATACAAATTACACTGGCCGGAGGCCCAGCCTTACACAAGTGTCACAAATTCCAAATCAATTAGGTCCTGTCATCTTTCTGAGAATGCCACTCCTGCCACCCCCTAGGCTGGCAGGCCTCCACAAACTTCCCGGCACTGCCCTTCATCCGCACCCTCCTGCACAGGAGGTACTGACCATGGGGACAGGAGAAGGTGGGGTATTTGTCCTTGGCTCCCCACTGGGCTCGCTGTGGAGCTTTGCAATCACCAAGGCCCAGGCCAGGGGACGCTAACTCGGTGCTCTGGGTCAGGGCCTCCCTCCCTCACAGGGTTTTTTTAAAGCTCCCTAGATGATGATAGTGCCCCTGGCTAAAGACAGCCACACAGTCCCCCCA
The DNA here is from genome assembly GCA_004027555.1 of Craseonycteris thonglongyai. NCBI lineage: Eukaryota > Metazoa > Chordata > Mammalia > Chiroptera > Craseonycteridae > Craseonycteris > Craseonycteris thonglongyai. Next base: position 69,685 of record PVKE010001900.1, read on the forward strand.
TCCCAGTGACTGAGAAGTGACCAGAAGACAGTCAGGCCCACCGCGGGCAGCAAACCAGGTACAGCCCATCAGAGACTTTGTCTCCCAGCTTCCAATAGCTTTCCAGAGTTGTCTCCATCTTCCGCTCTCGGGTCTGCTCCTACCCAGTTGCCCAGACAAGAATGCAGGGCTCGGACAGGAGTCCTTCCTCTTCCTCCCCTTTGCATTCAGACAATGGCCAAGGGCGCTCCTTCTCTCTCCTGGACCTCTCGCCTCTCCCATGTGTGTGCATACACACAGCGTCTCCCTCAGTTCAGCCTGCCACCGCTTCCCCTAGGGTCACTGCCTTGTGCCCTAACCAGCCTCTGCTGTCACCCTGCAGCTCTGCCCAGGATATTCTCCACACTACTTCAAGGGGACCTTCTAAAGTCTAAAGGGACACTCTGGTCACATCAGCACCTCTGCTTAAAATACTCAAGTTGCTTCCCCCAGCTCCCAGACTAAGGCCACGCCCAGCAGCAGCCTACAGGACCCTGCAGGGTCCAGTCCCCTCTGCACCTTCTTGCCTCCCATGGGCCCCATACCAGCTCACATTCCAGCTGTCAACGAACGCGCGCTTGGCCCTGCTCTCTTCAATCCCTGACACTGCACATGCTGTCCCTCTGCTGCCCGAAGCGCCCTTCCTCCCCGCTCTTTGCTTAGTATTTACTGCTCTGTCAGATCTCAGTTTGCATAGTGCTTCTTATGGGCGGTCCTCCAGGTCCCCAGGCCCTCCACACCACGTCTACAGCCTCCTGTGATGCCCCCAACCGAGCCCTGGCCCTCCCACACTGCAGCGGCTGCCACTCCTGCATCTCAGCCACACAGGTCAGGGGCTGGACGTCTTCATGGCCAAACCTCCAGGGCCCAGGGCAGCGCCCCTTTTGGAACAGTGCATATCGAGCACTGAATTCGGGAATAAAGAGAATAATTCAGCCTCCACTGCTTACTTATGCCAGCAACTTGGTCTACCACTCCTCTCCAGCTAGTTCCTTTTTGACTCAAAACCAGTTCACTGTGGCCTGGAGGTTTCTGAGGAAAGTGAAATAGGTAACTCCTTTAGAGCGACCCAGGAGGACAGCAACCAGAACCTGGAGCCGGTGGGGATGACACTGGAAGGTCTGAGAGGAACCAGCTAAGATGAGCGGGAGGTGGACAGGTGGCCGTCTGCCCACACCTACTCAGGCCCTGAGTCAACCCAGGAACAAGGAGACTTCATGGCCTGCCTCACCACAACGAAGCTGAAATCTATAGAATTCGGGATTTGTCAAAATCAAAAGCTACAATTAAGTCAAAGAATCAAAGTAATGGTAACAGTAATATTCACTGTATGGTAGTAACAGCAGCTACCATTTTTGACTGGTTAAAATGTGTCAGGCACTGTGCTGAGCCCAAACTGTGTTTTATTTCACTGGTCCTCTCCAATAACCCTCTAAGGTAGGCATCACCAGCACCCCTGTGGTGGGGGTTAGGGAAACGAAGCTGAGAGGGATGAAATTCCTACCCAAGGTCACATGCTAGTGAGAAGCCAGAGGGGGATTTGAACTCAGTTTTGCCTGATCCAAAGATCATGCTCTAACCACCACACCACACGACCTCAGCGGCACCATATGGAGGGAGGAGCAGGGAGGTATGTGAACACTGGGGACCATGGCGATAGAACACGGAGCTGGCTGCCCTGTGAAGATGCTGGCAGGAGATGCCACGGGATGGGAGACGAGCACACAGACCTGGTCCCTCCCAAGAGGCCCTCTCCAGCACGGCCATGACTTAGTGGGTCTCACCCCAGCTTTCCCACTTGTGAAATGGGGGATGAAAACAGCCGCCTCACAAGGTCTTTGTGAGACTGAACAGCCAGCCCATCTGTCATGTGTCTGACGTTCTGCTCCATCCCAACCCCAGATGGCTCCCTGGCCTTCAGAGTCATGGTCATCCGCCCAGAGGACAGCAGCCTCAGGAGTCATCTGCCTTTGTGCACTCATCCCTGTCTGCCACCAGCATTCCCTGGGGCCCAATCCAAAGCACAACACCCTACGCCAACATGAAGGTACAGCATGGAGGACGCGGTGGCTTTGGCACCAGCCATCACTCCGGGAACCTACAGCCACAGACGTTGCATGAGGTTATCACTAGCTGTACGCTAGGCCTGCCGGAGCTCCTCCTAGCACTGCCATAAGCCTCTTCTCCTCAAGGGGCCATCTGGGAAGGGTGGCACTAAAGGCTCGCCTCCCTCTGTCCCCAAGAGTGCCCTGGCAGCCACCCTGCCGGCCCGCCTCTGCACCCTGCGGCTCTGGCCCTTGGACCACTTCCACAGCAGATGTTCCTCACCAAGTCCCAGACACGAACCTGGTCAAGGTCTTCTGTCCTCTTTAAGCCAATGGCGTCACAATCAGCACCTGAGAGTGCTCATTTGAAATGCGCAGTTTCTGAAGTGACATCCCCTCCGTAGTAAGAGGTTACCAGTGCAGGAAACACCGCAGAACCAGTTTCCTTCTACAATCACCAGCAAGGCTTCTATGGACAAGGATGGGCAGCCCTTCCCTGAGGAGCAGCCATGGTTAGAACTGGGGCTCGCCAGGAGGGCAAACACTCCTCTGAGACTGACTGAAGACTCCACAGGACTCACACTCCCAAAGGCTGCAGGGGTCCGATGAACACTGGACCATGGGGACGAGTGACCTCTCCTCTCACGAGCATTTATGCAACTCTGTAATCAATAGCAGGCAGCCTCTCACCCCCAGCACTGCCAGAAAGGAGCCTGGTAGACACAGGACACTTGGAGAGACGACCACAAAACACTTCCTCCAGGCTTCACACTCGGGGACTTGCTCACTGGGCCCCTCAGTCCCACAGATAATGTACTTATATTATGTGACAAGTTAAGAACCCAGACAAGTGACAAGAAAACTGTCCTCATACCAAGAGCATGTGCACAAGCCCCTTAGTGGTAGTTAGCCCCCACTACAGAGGGAACCATGGGTGGGTCTACCACTCACTCCATGAACATGTATGTGGCTGTCCTGTCCCCTCCCACAGTAGTCCTACAATCTGGCTGTGCTCATTCAGGGCCCGCGACACCCAGAGAGAGACGGGAAGCTGGCCGAGCCTTGGAGACCTCAAGGCACAAGGAGCCACTAGAAAGCTTCCTTGGAGGTTCGACACCAGCAAACTGGAATTTTCTGCAGCATGCTGGGCAGATGACTCTCGGCATGGAGGCAGCTGAGAGGGAGCCCACGGGAAGGGCGCTGGCAAAGACGTGCATCCTACCTGGCACGATAACCACTGATGGAACGCTTGCTGTGTATGGGCTCTTATGCCAGAAAAAGATATGGTGCTGCCCCCTCACATGGAGGAAGCCCACAGGCTGACTCAGGAAGAGGCCAGAAATGCAAACAGATGAAGCACAGTATTACCTGGTGATGTGGTCATCATAAACGTAAATAATAATAATGATAAGAGCTACAGGAACACACCAGCCACCAACTATTCCTGGGAACCAGGGCAGACTCTACTGAGGACGTGGGACTCAGGCTGGGCCTGGATGGGCCATGCACATGCAGAAGGGTGGGACAGGCACACGCCGAGGGGTGGACAGGCACACGCGCAGGGTGGACAGGCACACACCGAGGGGTGGGGCAGGCACACGCCGAGGGGTGGGACCGGCACACGCACAGGATGGACAGGCACACGCGGAGGGGTGGGACCGGCACACGCACAGGATGGACAGGCACACGCCGAGGGGTGGGACAGGCACACGCGGAGGGGTGGGACAGGCACACGCACAGGGTGGACAGGCACATGCGGAGGGGTGGGACAGGCACACACCGAGGGGTGGGACAGGCACACACCGAGGGGTGGGACAGGCACACGCCGAGGGGTGGGACAGGCACACACCGAGGGGTGGGACAGGCACACGCCGAGGGGTGGGACCAGCACACGCCGAGGGGTGGGACAGGCACAAGCCGAGGGGTGGGACACGCACATGCCGAGGGGTGGGACAGGCACATGCTGAGGGGTGGACAGGCACATGCCGAGGGGTGGACAGGCACACACCGAGGGTGGGACAGGCACATACCGAGGGGTGGGACAGGCACAAGCCGAGGGGTGGGATAGGCATATGCCAAGGGGTGGACAGACACACACCGAGGGATGGACAGGCACACGCACAGGGGTGGACAGGCACGCGCACAGGGATGGACAGGCACGCGCACAGGGTGGACAGGCACATGTTGAGGGGTGGACAGGCACACGCACAGGGTGGACAGGCACACGCCGAGGGGTGGACAGGCACGCGCACAGGGTGGACAGGCACGCACACAGGGTGGACAGGCACATGCCAAGAGGTGGGACAGGGCCCTGCAGGTGGGGGAACCAGCTTGTGCAGTGGGCGTGAGCACAAGTCTTGGCTGAAACAGCCCTCAGCTCAAGCAAAAGGCACTGAGGCCTAAGCCCAGGTGCAGCGAGAGACAGGACAACAGGACATACCTGCTAGCTATGCTCAGGGTCACCACGACACCTGCCCTGCCCTTGGCTCTGAGACTGGGAAGCCCTATAGCTACTGTGGCTGGTCGCTGGCAACATTACAACCTACCCACACCAGCTGAGGGCTGAGCAATGGCACCATGTCTGCAGGAGCCACGCTGACCCATGCAGGACACCCCAGAGACAAGAGCCAGCTCAAACCCTGGCCCTTCTCACCACATGAGCAAGAGTTGCCATGCCACCTATTAAGGACATGTATGTGTCATTATGGACCAGAAGCTAGTCTGTGTGTCTGTCCCTCTCTCTGTCCTACAGAGACATATTGCCCACTTACAACACCTTTTCTTGAGTAAATAAACACCTTTCACTCTGGAGGCAAGCTGCCTAAGAACAACGGCCATGTCACATGACCCTGCCCTGGGAACCAGGACCCTGGAGGTCCCCCTCCCAACCCCCAGTCAGTGACAATAATTAACTGTCTTGTCCTTTCACTCAGCCTTTAAAACATCCACTCTTGTTTGCAGGGGGCAGGGTAGGGAGAGGACATGAACAACCACGGTTCCCTGTTACCCAGTTTTTAAAACCAAAACCCTCCAGAGTAAAATTATCAAGTGCGAGCACTTATATGGCAACAAAAGACACATCAATAAGGACGTATTTATTTCCTGTGGAGGAGCGCTCAGCTGGCAGAAGCCATGGCATACTTTTATTTTTAGACTTTCGTTTCATTTATTATTTGAGAAAATAACAGGAATGTTAATAATAACAATGCAAGTCTCTTCCAGCTCTAAAATTCAATGATTTCAAATATGTCAAACAATAAATCAAATATGCCTGAAAGCTCTGTGTAAAGCAAGTAGGAGCAATTTGCACAGACTAGCGAGGACTACAATGGACTAGAAGAATCTACGGTAGACTAAAGCAGTAAGGTGCTTTTGCTTTAAATGTAAGGACCTAATAGAAACTCAAACAGTAATAATGTCCTAGATCTTGAAAATCCCTTTCCTATCAAATAACTCATGAACATAAAGAAAAGTCCAGATGGGGTATTTTCACATGATGCTCAGAGCTTCTAAGAGAAACTTTCTTGAAAAAGTTCCCAAGATCAAATTCTTTAGCCAAATTACCTCTCATAAGCGTTAGCGACTCCCTACAAGAAAGTCACATACAAAAGCATGGGGAGAAAACAGAAAACCAACAAGTGTAAAGAAGACCAAAGCCAACAGTGACTGCTTCGTCTGCTCTCCGGGTCCACAGCCCACCTGCTCAGGGGCCTATGAAGAGAGAAGGGGCCCCGGCCACCCACATGCATGCAGCTAAAACGTACAGCTACACTGGGGCAGTGCTGGGTCCTGTTCATTACAATTGATCTCCTTTAGTTGGCTGCATGGTCACATTTTCTAGGTATCTCACCTATCCCCAAATAGTTTCCATACCCACCACAAGAAGAAAAGAATAGAGAAAAATCAAAACAGTAACCATAGTTATCAACAGTTGGGGGGAACACAAGAGTTTTCTTCCTGCTTCTACTTTTATTATTTTTCAATTAAAAAAATGAACATGGATTAGTTCAGGCATTTGTATGTTGTTGCCTCATTTATACATTCACTCACTCATGTGAAAACAGCATTCTCCTAACACTATTTGGGGAAACTCCAGCCCAGAGAGATAAAATAATCTTTACAGGCCTTTCCACAGCACTAAAACCTGCAGTATAAGATTCACAGACACCAACAGCTTAGACCAAGGCAGTGGGGAGTCAAAAGGAAGAGCTTGAGCCATGACCGAGGACAAGGACTAGAAATGTTTCCAGGCAACTGAGTGGAAGCACAAACCATTATTATTAGCCTACTTCTGGGCTGACACACAAGGTCACCACTCATTTATTCCTTTAGTCCTGGCATTTTTGCTACCCTATTAAGGAATGAAAAATCTGGCATAAGCAGGAGGGTGATCCTCAGCTCACTCACTCACACACAGCCATGGCTCCTGCCAGAAACATGCAGGTGAAGGGCCCAGAGCTCACAGGAGAAATCATACATTTACCCATGAGGCTGTGACAGCTTCGCAACAAACCCAAAGTGCAGCTTGATTTAATAAGGCTTCTGAGGCTCAGCTACCTCATCTGATTCAGCAGCAGGACACACAAATCACGGCCAGAACTGGAGACACCTTGTCAGGGCTGCCTGCTGGCGTTATTTGGGAACAACACTGCATGGGCTACTTTGGTGTTGCCCATCAAAGCCCCATATGTCCATTTCCCATCCCTCTCTTCTCACAACATTCAGCTCTTAACCCAGCTTGCAGCTGAAATCAATGGTTCTTGCTTCCCAACCTGAAACAAAAAACAAATGCCTACGGCAGTTTCTTAACTGATGACTTCTCTTGGCCTGGACACTGCCATTGTCTAAGCGATGCTGGGCAAATGATTTCCTGTTTTTGAGCTTTGGTTTCCTCCTCTGTAAACAGAGGGCAAGGGTGGTCCTTGACTGGGATTACTGGGAGGATTATTTGAGACATGCAAAAGGCCCAGCACGTAGTGTGCATCAAAAATGGTGACTGCATTTTTTAAGTTGACCTCCGTGTCTCCTCTGCTCTAAGCTGATAACAGAGTTTAAAGAACAGACTGCTAGTTTCCTCTGGATTAGTATATTTGTGAGGCTGCCATCCTGACTCAGAGAAGACTTTTAAGAAATCAAATCTGGGTGACGGCTGCTTTGGAACTGCTCTGTGCAAAAGTGTAAATAGAATGCTACTTAAGTAATCACATTACTCACAGCTTAATGCCCGTGATCCGGAGCTTAAAGCAAGCGTGTGTGTGTGTGATGGATTTCTCATTATCTGTGGGCTGCCACTGCAGTCCATCCAACTGTCTGCAGGCGTCCTGGCTGGGAATGTCAACATCAGCTCCTGCAGGGACCCACAGTCCTGCTATCAGTGGGAACAGACTCAGCGGGGAAGAGGTGACGCCTTCATAATAAGGTGACGATAGAAACAGACATATCTGCCTGGGAAAGAGCTGCCAGGTTCTAAGTTGGCCGTTCAAGGCCCCCTCCTCAGCTGGGAGGGGCTCCCAAAATCTCCAGCTGGCTTGTCCTGGCCCCCGCCAGGGAGGCCCAGAGCCTCCTCAGGTGCTGCAATCCTGCCTACTTCTGACTCGCCAGTGCCCAGTGCCCAGAACCAGGCCCAGCACCAAAGGCCACACTGCCCCAAATCAATCTCCTTTCTGAGAAGGGTCTCTGAAGTGCCAGGGGTGTCCATGGACTAGAGCTGCCCTGAGAAGTGCCAAGAGGTAGTAACTGAGGCTACATTAGATCCTCGGATCATTTACGCTTTGGATAAATAAAGCACTTCTAGACAAGCCACTTGAGAAAGCAGCTGCAGGTGTACTCCACAGATGTGGGTGTCTGTAGGGACACAGGCTATAATAACCCCGGGAGAAACAGGAGGGTTGGTTCTTAACCTTGGAGCTAGATTCACAGAGGCACCCACTGCCTTTCCTTGGGGACAGCGCTCCCTACACACAGGTAGCTCTGAGGCAAGGCTTGTGCTCAGAGACTCAGCCTTTGCTGCCTGCGCTGCCCAGCAGGGCTTCCATGCCCTCATGGTCAGCTCCCCTGAGCTCCTGCACCCTCCCTTCCAAGCCGGGTAAAGAGAACTATGCCAGCTCCCAGGCCATTCATGCTCCATAAGTAATCCAAGCCGAGGTGACCAAATTCTGCCACAGTGTCTTCAAATAGAAAGGCGCCTGGGCTGGCCCTTAAATGTATGGCACATTGGTCAGCCTGGGTCCCGGTCAGGATGGCAGGTAAAGAGGACAAAAAAGTAGTGGGGAGAGGAAACGGAATAAAAAGAGTCTGTCAATAGCCTTGAGGGAAAACACGTGACTAGGGAGAGGAACATGGGCGATGTGAGAATGTTTTCATAAAGACCCAAAATGGACCCAGGAGGCAACAGAACAAGGACTCAGATCTTAGGGAGGTGCTGGTACCCTGAAATTTTCTAAGAGGAGTTTCAAGAAATAGCAATTCAAGCCTGTGTTCAACCCACAATGGGAAGCAGCAAATGTCTACTAAACATCTACCACTGACCAAGTCATGTTCTGCACTTGACATTGAGTATCCCTCACCATCTTTGCGATGACTTTGTGAGAACAGAGATATCCTCTACACTTTGCAGCTGAGGGGACTGTGGTCCAGACAAGGTAAGTAACTTGTTCAGGGTCACACAGCAAGAAGTAGCAAAGGAAGGATTCCAATCCAGCTCTGTCCAACCACAGAGCTCTGGGCTCCTTCCACACGCCATGATGGCCCAGCACCCACATTGGACGAGCACCTCACCAAGTTCCGGGCCATCGGCTCCTGAGAGTGGACCTAACTGGACCTGGCTCAGACCTGAGCAACCAGGAAAAACTCAGAGCAGCTACTGGTATATGAAAAAATTATGACTTCTCTGGGCAACTAGTAACTCAATTCTTTTTTGAAGGGAAAGGCTCACCCGTGACAAAGCCCAGAGAAGTTAGCCTCTAGGGCAGTCACATGAATACAACCTGCGGCTCAGGATGGCTCTGATGGGGCCCAATACACATTCTTAAAACATTACGAAGTTTTTTTGCGACCTTTTTTTAGCTCATCAGCTAGCGTTAGTGTTAGTGTATTCTATGTGTGGCCCAAGGCAGTTCTTCCCATGAGGCCCAGGGAAGCCACAAGGCTGAACACTGCTAGTCTAGGGCTAAGATATGGATGAAGCCAGAGTATGGGCAGAGAGGAGAGAACTGAAATCTCAGGAGGCTATCACACCAGGCCTTCACCCGCTTGCTGGGTGGGGTTGGGGCAAGAGGACTGAGGATGAAATAGGAAGCTCCCGATGAGATGCACAGCATCCAGCATGTTCCGGGAGGACCGTTTACATTCTAAGTGAGGCCCACACTAAGGGCACCAGCCTGCAGTCTAATCGGTGAGTCACTCCAGATTCATGGGCCTCCTCCCCTAGCAGCAGTGCAAGCTCGGACCCAGCCCAACAGCCATGCAGGCCACGGGGGGCTGCTCAGCACTCATGTGTGGGAGCACACACACCTTAGCCAACCCGGGGTCCACCTCCCTAAAAATCAGATGCAAACTGGATTTGGGTCACTGCTTGTCAGAGCACTGCTCCTGCATTCTTCCACCCGGTTATGCCGACCGGGAGAGTTAGAGAAACTACTGAATAAATTATGAACGCATGCTGGACCACAGCTCCCCAGACCTTCTGCCCTTATTAACGCTGTCACTGCTTTTCGAGGCCACATTACTCTTAAATCTTTCGCAAGTACGACTGACCCAGGAACATCAATCTTCCTCACGCTAATGCAAACAAGTTCCATAACAACAGCGGTACTTCATTACCAAGCAATTTTGGGCTACATTTTCCAAGAAAATAAATAACCAGTTTGAAGTCTGTCAGAAAAAAATGTTCTGATACTCAGCCTAAACATGATGATTTATTAGAAATTTCTGAAAGCTACTCACACCTGTGGGTAGCTATAAGCACATGTGGTCCTCAATGAGTTTTATACTTAAAAGGTGAAGGGGGAGGAGGGCGGATATAAACCACAAAACTGCCACCAATTTCCATTCTGAATGAATCTCCGTGTGAGGGCCGCTTTGGCCCTTGAAGATAATCTTGGTGATGGGTGCCTTTTGCACCAAATGCCCAGGCAGGGAAGAACCCTGCAGAAAGAGCTGTAGGAGATGAAAGAGGAGGAAATAGCATGTATAGAGCAGCTACTCAAACAGGGGTCAGAAAACTTTTCTATAAAGGGCCAGAGAGTAAATATTTTGGGCTTTGTGGGCCACATACTAACTATCACATGTTCTTCTCCTCCCTCCTTTTAAAAATGCACAAAAATATCCTATCAGATGGATTTCCCTGCAGGCTGGGTCCGCCCACCCTGCCCTAAGCAGACCATTCCCCACGTGCTCCATTGCCCTGTGTGGTAGATGCTGTTTGTGGTCCCATTTTAAAGGCAGAGGGCATGAGGTGCTGAGCTATGTGGGAACCTGCTTGAGTTCACATACCTGGAGGAGTGTCAAAGTGCGAAGCCGGGTAGGATCGATACCTAGGCCCACGGCTTGTCAAAGGTAAGACACTTCCCACTATACCTCATAGCCACAAAAACACTCTAAATGTGGCAACTCTCCTGTCGGCCAAAGATGAATTTATGTTATGGATAAGAAGGGATGTAAAAGGAACTCATGTTTGTTGAACACCTGTTGTATTTTGAGCCCAGGCTGTGGACTTGACACATGCAAGTCCATCAGGCCTCCAAGGATGGCTATACAGGTTGCTCACTGCACAAGAACACAAGGTCAGGAAAAGGAGTGGGGGTGCAGGCCACTATGCACTGCGTGCCTCTGCCATACCCTAGAGGCCTCTCCTTCCATTTCTCACAGAGGCCTCATGGTGGCTGCAGGAGCCAGGCTACTGTGCGTCCCAGCAGAGCAGGATGCGGGAGCAGCAGCCTCACCACAAGCCAGGAGAGCCGGCAGCGTGGAACAGTGGAGGGTGACAGAATGGAGTCAAGTGTGGACTCCCAGGGCAGGAAGGGGACAGGGCAGCCAGCGATAGGAACTGGCGCACCCAGCCTCCGTCTCTAAGGAAAACCAAACTGGCCCTCACCCTGTCTTAGGGTAGAGTTTTGTAGTAAGGAAATAGAAAGACCACTGTCTCACACACAGCATGAATTAATGGGCTTCATTATTCCAAAAGGTTAGTAAGTGTAGTAAATAGGTATTTTAAAGGAAGATTTACACAAATTCCGTTGAATTCCATGGACCTTTGTTGACTCCCTTGGTAATCATGACCTAACAGTTTATTAAGGGAAGCCAGAAGCAGCTGGAGAATTTCCCTAACATCTTAAAACTTTTACAACATAGGTTCCATCCTTAACAAAAAGCAACCTGAAAGCAAAATGGGTAAGACCCAGTGTGACTTGCTCCTCAGGTGCTCCAGGGGGCTATCCCACCACAGTTCTCATGACTGCTGTTCCCAAGGCCATCACCCCGCTCCACCCACCCAAACAAGTGGGATTTACAAGGACCTTGCACAATTGTCATGGCCTCAACTGCTTCTGCCCTGAGTTCCTGGGCAGAAGGTGGCCAGGGGCCCAGCCCAAAGTGCCCACGGATGTTGCCACATGCTCCGCCTCCAGGGCTCAGACCTCCGGGTCCTAACTTACAGGAGGCTGCAGTGAGCCACACACAGCAGGTCGCGCACCGCGGAGGCCTGCTCCCACCTCTGCACATGGTGACACTACTGCCTGAGAGTGACAGCCCTGAGAAAAAGGATGCATGAGACTTCCTTTCACCCACATCCTACCCACATGGAAAAAAATAAATACACTCAATTGTCTCCCCAAGACCTAAGTGAGCAAAAACTTATAAAAATTGTTGGGAATTCATTAACCAGTGAAAGTAACTGCATTCCCCCACCCCCACCCCTTTTTTCACCTCCAAATCCAAGGATAAGATTTCTCAGATGCCCTTAAAAGTTTCTGCAATTGTCTCTAGACAGATACTAGTGAGGAGCGAAAGCAAATTGCTCTCAGCAATTACTAAGCTCTGAACTCCCTAAACAGCCAATCTTTATGCTGCCATTGTAGTTGTGTCTATGGACGGCTGGTTCAGGCTAGGGCAATCATTCCCAGAGCCCTTCGCGACTGCTAAGCTGTTCCAAAGGCAATGTGGAAAATTACCCAGAAAACAGCTGTTTATGCTTTAGGCAGTACCTACTTGGGGAGCGAAGCAATGGGTGGGTAGAAGTCACAAGCCATAAAATTGAGAAAGTACTATTTTCAACTTAAATGTGAAGGGGAGTCCCTTTGCAAGAGGTAATCAATAGTTCAGAGGAAGCACAATGAGGTAAGACCGGCTGGTTAAGGAGAGAAGGACAGTGGTGAGTCACCTCCAAATGACTAGTCACTGGGCTACAACAGTCCCACCTCTATCGTCCCCACCGCACTGAAGGTGCCACCTTCCCCCAGCAAGAGGGAGCCAGGCCCAGCTCCCAGCTCCCAGCTCCTTCATGACCTCCTCTTTCCATGCACACAACTCCACAATGCAGAGACAGCTTCTGAATCCACAGTGCAAAACTGCCACTTGAGACACAGTGCTAATGACATCTTGAAAGAACAGACAATGGCAGCTGTATTCCATTCCAGCCATCAACCAAGAACCTACGAGATGCTTAGACATACCCCACCGTGACTTGGTCCCAAATCCTGACAATAAGCTGCCCACCACATAAAGCCTGGCACAGCATCCCGAGTCCTATCTAATGCTCCCCCTATGAATGTCTTATCTCCCCAGCCAGGGCCCATTCCTACTCTCATGGCTGTGAGGACTGCTCAGTGGACTAGAAAGTAAAGATTTGCAACCAACGAAGAGAGAAGATCTGGAAGCAGCCAGAGATTCTAGTCACTGACCCCTCCTAGGCTCCTGAGACTGAGCAGTCATTGACTGCTAAGTTTGGACATCAGGCCCCGTCACAAAGGGACCTCTGGACTCACAATGATTTCTGCAGACATCTTTCTAGGCCAGGTTGTTGCTAAGCGCTCAAGTTCACCGCTTTTTACGCAACACTCCCCGGTGCTCCAGATGGCACCAGAGAACAAGATGTAATGCTCTCTAGAATGAGGGGAAAGAGAACTCTAACAGGCACTAGGAGACAGGGAGGCTCACTGATTCACTTCTGAGATGGAGAACTGGGAAAGGAGAAGCTACCCACTTCACTACCCACTTCTTCACCAGTACTAAGCTATTCATGGCAGGAGGCCTGACGCGTGGTTTGGCAGGTTTGATCTGGACTGCAAAGAGCAAAGAGACATCTTCTCCAGCAGGGCAGAGCATGGAGCCCCCGTGAAATCTTGGCTCCAACATTTATTGACTGTGTGACCAGGAAAAGGTACAGGACCTCACTGTCCCAGTCTCTAAAATGAGGTTATTAATGGGGGAGACACTTCATAGACCTTACAAAGTCCAAATAAGGTCATCCACGTAAAGTGCTTAGCAAAAGGACTGATTAATGTTCATAATGAGCAGTCACAATCAGAATCATTGTTTTATATAAGATGATTCTCAGTTATGTGCATTTTTAATTTCTTTTCAAAGCCTGCCCAAGGGAATGATTGATTGGCCTGTTGCTTTTCTTTTCTTTTTTTTTTATTTTTTTATTTTTTTAAGATTTTTATTTTATTGATTTTTGACAGAGAGAAACAGAGACAGAGAGAGACAGGGAGAAGGGGGAGGGCCCAGAGCAGTCTCCACAGTTGACATTAGTTTTCCATATAGTTGCACTCCACAGGCGGGCACAGGACTGCGCAGGGCAGGAACTGGGCCAGGAACCTTCCACATAGGTCCCGGCAAGAACTAAACTGGGGGCACACCCCAGTTCAGCATGTGGGTCCGCATGGGCTGGAGCCAGGATTCAATCCTTCGTCCTCAGGGCTTCAAAGCGAGCGCTTAACCCGCTGAGCCATCTCAGCTTTCCCTGTTGCTTTTCATTAAAACACCATTCTCTGGTTCCATGGTCTAAAAACAAATCCAAAAAGCCAGTGACTTAGAGTCTTTAAAAAAGGAGAAAAAAAAAAAAAAAGCCGAGTCTGGAAAGACAGAAAAGTATGAGGAAAACCTAGCTCCTGCACAAACAACAATACACATATTAATCACTTACTAAGTGCCGGCATTGTTTTAAACAATTACAGAGGATTAACTCATGTAATCCTCCTAAGTCACTATATGATTTTTCAAATGAAGTGACTAAGCACAGAGGAATTAAGTTGCTGACCCAAGGTCACACAGCTCGCAGGAGACAGCGAGTGTGGATTCAGGCCAGGTGGTCCTGCTCTAGGATCCACATGCTGTTCCACCTCCCTATGCTGGAGACAGAGCTGTCATGGGACTCGCCCAGAACATCCTCCCAGTCACATGGGGAAAGCACGTCTGAGATTATAGCCGATGTGTGAAAGCTGCTGCAGCAGAGAGCTGAGGAGGAAGTGGGTGCAGCCTACTGGACGTCCAGTGCCAGGCTTCAGGTCATGTGGAACATAACCTGGCTTTTTACTCAGTAAGCTGGCCTGAGCTGGATTTCATTGCCTTGACAACCGTAAGAGTCTAACACAGTAGCAATCTCTGAGTTAAGTCTATGGTGGAGTTCAAATGGCCACCACCTTAAGCTGAACCCCAAAAACCCTTGCTCAGCTTCCCAAAAAATAAAACAGGGCAGCATGGGCCCATGAGAAAACTCTATGCTGTCCCCACTCAGTAGTGTAATTAAAAAAAAAAGCAAAAAAAAAACCATGGTGAAGGGAGCCGACCAAAATGCTGGGGCGGCTGCCATGAGTGCAGACATGACCTGAAATAGCACAGTCACCATCATGTTCCCAAGCAGACATCCGTCAGCGCAGCCCTTCCCTGGCAGAACTGAACGCATCACCAGCCTTGTCACCTGCAAATGAATCTCTACAGCGTAATGAATCGACCCACCTTTAACGAGATTTTCCTGAGGTTTTAATTCTGTGCAAGACTCAGCCAGTGAGAACGAACAAAATGGTATTTTACTACCTGTAGATTCACACCTTAACTTTTAAATTCATATCTTCAGATAGGAAGAGGAAATTAAATCCATAAATTCACTGATTTATCACCACACGCACATACAACAGGCACCATGACAGGGAACTCTTCGCAGGCTGTCTTTCCCCCAGAGTCATGGCTGCAAACACAGTGGAAAATCCTGATTTGGAATGAGAAATAATGTCATTTTAATCTTGTTTATCTTCGTGGTCTAGTAATCCCCTGTGGCCGCTGCCCATCTGCCATGTTCCTGTAAGAGAACTGTGGCCAGTGTTGTTTAATTCAATTCTGTGGTTGGTTTGTGAATATTTTTTCAATGTCTGTTACAAGCTTTTGGGTATTGGGCTTATTTTTCGTAAATAAATCTAACAAACCAACACAGAGTAGTACTCACTTTAGTAATATGTTGCGAGTACAAATAACATGTAGGCAGCTTTTATGAAAACACATGAAATGCTATCTGTAGGGGAGTTACAAGAGCCCAACAAATTAATCTCATTTCAAGTGGACCAGGAGGACCAGGAACCAGCTCCCCAAAGCAATATGCAATTAGTAATAATATTGTGCAAATCTGTAGCTAGCTTAATCGGAGCATCTTAGGATGTGCGACATGCCTTCATTAATTCTGACAGTGCCCTTTAAGAACCCCAAATTGCAAACTTCAGCCTTCATTGAAATCCCAGAGAAAAGGGGTTAAGAGAGATTCTGTTCTGGAGCTTAGATATCTCACCACACCTGCTCCCCAAAGTGACTGGGATCAGGCCATGGAGGTCCAGAAACAGCATTAGGAAATGACTCCATAGAACAAAGGGATTCTCACCTTCTCCACACACACGGATGACAGCTCAGGTGACTAGCGGCCTGCCCCTGCTCTCAGAGGGGCTCTGTCCAAGAACTTTCCGGGAGGATGGAAATAATCTGTAGCCTACACTGACCGCCGCAGTGGCCACATGTGGGTAAGGAGCACGTTAAATCTAACTAGTATGACTGGGGCATTGAATGTTTAATCTTATTCCAATTAATTTTGACTTAAACGGCCACATGTGTCTACTGGTTTATTTACTGAACTATGCATCTCTAGACAGGACAGTAGTATTTAAGGGGGAAAAAAATGAAGGTTCAGTGGATTAGGCCATATTACTTTTCATCTTTGGCTTCTCAGCAATTCTCTCTATATATGAGGGCTGTCTAGAAAAAATCCAGCCATAAATGCCTCTCTCTCTTTTTCATATTACATGGCTGGATCCTTTCTGGACAGCCCTTGTATATGCATATATGAGTGTGTGTATATGTATGCATGTATGCATGTGTGTATGTGTACATATGTATGTGTGTTATATATACCTACATATTACATATGTGTGTGAGCATGTGTGTGTGTGTGTGTGTATATATATATATATATATATATATATATATATATATATATATAGTCTCAGTACCTACAATGAAGACACTGACTGAGGCTCAGAAAGGCTAAATGACAGGCCCAAAGTCCAAGTCACAGGTCTAGATATGACAGTCAAGATTTGAACACAAGTCCTATAATACCAAAAAGCTTTTTCCATTACAACACGCTACCTCCATACATATGACTGCAACTTAAAACACAAAGAAGAAGTGATGGAGTTGTTGCCTCCATTACCCTAAACTCCTAAAATCTCTCATTGTTCTTCACATAGCAATTGGCATTCCTATGCAGGGTTCTACAGACAAACATAGCATCACACAGAGAGAAAAACGTTTCAGGAGCCAGCCACACACTGCAGGATTGGGGCCTATTTGCTCCTCCTACTCTCCAGCTTTCCCTCCTGGTCACTGTGCTCCAGTCACACTAGCCTTCTGCTGCAGCAACACAGCAGGCACTCTCCTGCCTCAGGACCTTGGCACTAGCTGTTTTCTCACCTGAGGTGTTCTTTCTTCAGATATCCACATGGCTTACTCTCTCTCTCTTGAGATCTCTGCAAATCGGTCCTTTATAAATGAGTCCTTTCACTAGTATATTTTTTTAAATGTCCCCCTTATCCCTACAAGCCACTATTCCCAGACTGATTCTCTTACGTCTCTCTGAAGTATTTATCACTTGTTTATTGTCTGTCTTCCTCTACTTCCCCTGAGACATAAGCTGTGTGAGGACAGGACTACTCTCTCATTTGTTAATGTATCCACAAGCCTGACCCAAAGAAGGCATGTAGTAAATACTCTAAATAAATACATACAACAAAAGTTTATCTGCATGGTTGCGATATAGGTGTTATTTATTTTGTTCACACTTTTCTGTATTTCTCCAATTTGCTATGATAAACATCTCTGTCCCTTGCAGTCGTGATTAATAAATGTTCTTCACCTACCCCCACTCAGGTGTTACCAGGTTGCTCTAATGTTAACCACCTCCATGAAGTCTTGTACCTGCCCCTACTCTCCACTCGTCCTCCTCTGAGCTCCACTAACAAGGGCACAGAACTAATGTCCCCTTCAAACAGAGATGGCCACATCTGTATTTCATCAAACCTCCTGGATCCAAAGAGCTCTACCCCAGGGGCCAGTCAGAGTCATGCTCAACTTCCTTCATTTGAGAAATGCAACTCCATCATTTCTGACAATCTTACGATTGCATCAGAGGCTAAGAATGAAAGATCCCAGTCCTTGCAAAAGTAGCTGCACAACCCCCTACCCCAATAAAGGCCAACTATAAACACTGTTTATAATGCCGGCATCAGGAAGTTGGGGGTACACTCAACTCCACTGACCAAGTATGCTTAGATAATGCTTTTTTTAACTGAAAAAATAAAAAGTATTGTTGGATGTGGTCTCTGATTTACAGCAATCAGGTATCAATGGAGTTACACATATATAAAACAATAAGTGCACATGGTGTATTATTTCCTTTTACAAAGGGCTGTCCCTCATGTATCATTTTATTGAATCTTCTGAACATCTCAATAAGGTGTGTTTTATTGTTATTATTGTTAAGAAGTCAAAGAAACTAGAGCACAGAAAGGCAATATGGCTTCTCAAATGTCACAAGTCATGTAGGGCAGACACAGGTAGAGCCGGGATTCAAATGCAGGGCCCATGCTGTGTTAAAGGGCATAATCCCTAGTTCTGAGAGCTGTGAGCAAAGCAGCCAGGAAGACAACAGAGACATTGTGATGTGCAGCTACAGTATTGCAGGCTAACCGAATGTGAACTAAAGGAGCACCCAGGCTGTGAAACTATGCCTCTGGCTCTGCCCATGAACAGTCCTGTTTGACAAGTGCTGCCTGGTGAATTGGCAGATGGAGAGACTTTCCACTGACCTGACACTAATGCAGGCCTCCTGAGTACACAGCACTCATCTGTGACAAGCACAGATACATCCCAGTTTAGGGCTCTCCTCTGAAAGGGACAGGGGAAGTGCCTGATGCTGCACTGGTATGACTCATCGTCCCAGGGACACAAGCTAAAAGGTGCACTCAACCCCACGCAGGAGCATGACCCAGGCAGGGACTGGGGGCCCGGGGTGTGATGTAGCACACAGACTGAAGGTCACAGGCCTCCACCACAGGCTTCCTGAAAAGACACCACCAAGCCCTCGGGCAAAAGGGTGGGTGGCAGAGCTAAGCCCCATGAACCTTAATACATTTGCTTAAAGCATTTTAGCTTCAATGCACCTCAAGAAAAGAACAAAGAAGAGAAAGAATGTGTGTATGTGTGTGTGTGTGTGTAAAATTATATATATATCATTTGTATAATTGTATAACATATACGCACATATACACACATATGCATGTACAATGCATATACACATACATATATATACATATGTGTATACAGACATAATTCATTTGTGTCAGCGGTTATCTCACCTAGGTCTTTTCTTTTCAACCTACCCATCCATCCATATTGAAAGTGGGCCAATTGTACATAGCATTTAGCTGTCTTCCCTTTCCATCCAGTCCAATAACCTCTGCCTTTTCTATGTTTATTTGCATTTAATATAATAATTGATATGGTTGAATTCAGGTCTGACGCATTCCTATCTGTGTTCTTTTCCATCTGTTCTTTAACACTTTCTCCTTTCCTTCCTTATTTTGAGTTAATTGATTTTTTTTTTTTTTTAGCAATTGATATAGTGGTTACAATATATATCCTTAACTTAACAATCCAGTTCAAATTCTATCACTTAATGTAAGAAACAAAATAATTCTATTTACCCCATTCCCTACCCTGTCCCTGTGGGCCATCGTCGAAGTTCATTCAGTCATTTACCTTTGTTTTAAATAGCTATGTCTTTTAAATAAATCAAGAAAAGTACATAAACAATCCTGTAAATGTGTGTGTATATAAAGTCATTCCTCTAAGTCTATGTTGTCATCTGATGTCACTGCCCTTCAGCTTGAAGAACTTTTTTAGCATATCCTGTGTTACAGTTATGCTGGTGAAAATTTTCTGCTTTCACTTCTCTGAAAATATTTCACTTTCATTTTTTATGGATATTTTTGTTGGATAGCGATTTAAGAGACAAAAGACTTCATTTTATTTTTTTAGTGTTCCTTTCGTATTTCAAATGTTGTTCCATTGTCATCAGGTCTCCATCATTTCTAAAAGGAGTCGGTTTTTTAGTATCATTATCCTCATCATATGCAATATGTCATTATCCCCCCACCCCACTAGCTGCTTTCAAAATTTCTCTTGCTTTAATTTTTAACACTTTGACTATAATGTGCCAAAGCAAAGGGCAGTTTCCCTTGCATCTGGGTTTGCTAAGATTGCTATATCTATAAGTTTATTTCCTTTGACCGCTTTAGGAATATTAGACCATTATTTCTTCAAATATTTTTTGCCCCATTTTCTCTCTCCTCTCTCATTCTGATATTCCAATTACACACATATTATATTTACATTGTCCCATTGATCCCTCTTAATTTTTTGTTCTTCGGATTGGATATTTTTTAATTCATCTACCCTCAAATTTAGTGACTCTTCCTTCTCCCATTCCCAAACTGCCATTAATCCCATATTATAAGCTTTTAATTTCAGATACTTCACAATTCAACACTGAAACTTTCACTTTTTGTGGGTCCAAATCTGTAGGGAATTTTTCTAAGTTTATTTAAGCTAACACTGATGACATATTCTAGGGAGTAAGATTTCAAATGCTGCCTGGAATTTTCACTTGTTTAAATGGTTTTCATTTCTCTGCTTAGATTTCTCAATCTGTTTATTCGTTAAGAATGCCATGTCCTTTAACTTTTTTATTGTTAAATTTAATGGGGTGATATTGATTGGTAACAATTAGTTTCCAGATGTACAAATCTATATTACATCACCTATGTAGTGCATTATGTGCCCACCACCCAGAATCAGCTCTCCTTCCATCACCATATATCTGGTGCCCGCTCCCACTTCCCCACCCCCACTGTCCCTCCCCCCTCCTCCCCTTCACTCAAGTAACCACCAACTATTGAGTGTTGCGATAAACCTGGTGCCCACTCCCACCTCCCCTCTTCACTCTCCCTCCCCCCTTCCCTCAGGTAGCCACCAAACTATTGTGTCCATAGGTCTCTGTGTCTTTGTAACTTTCAGTTTTATATTCCACCTATAAGTGAGGTCATAGTTTTCCGGATTCTTTCAGTCTGACTTATTTCGCTTAATGAGATGGTCTCTAGGTCCATCCATGTTGCCACAAATGACTGTATTTCATCATTTCTTATCGCTGAGTAGTATTCCATTGTGTAAATGTACCACATCTTCTTTATCCAGTCGTCTATCAAAGGGCATTTTGGTTGTTTCCATGTTCTGGCCACTGTGAACAGTGCTGCGATGAACATGCGGGTACAGACATCTTTAAAGATCAAGGTTTTCAGGTTTTTGGGGTAGACGCCCAGTAGAGGGATGGCTGGGTCATATGGTAATTCCATTCGTAATTTTTTGAGGAATCTCCATACAGCCTTCCATAGTGGTTGTACCAGTTTACATTCCCACCAGCAGTGTATGAGGGTTCCTTTTTGTCCACAGCCTCTCCAGCACTTGTTATCCCTTGTCTTGTTGATTATAGCCATTCTAACAGGTG
>PVKE010001901.1:0-90814 GCA_004027555.1 Craseonycteris thonglongyai
GCATGTACGGAATGCTGCTATCAAAAGTTGGGTCTGGAAATTTATTTTCTTCATGAGCCTATATCTCGAAAACTTAATAAGTGATTTAAAAAATAAAAAATAGTTTTGAACATATATTTTACTTATCTACCCATACCTCGCTGGAATGCACCTTCTACTGAAACACAGTGTATAAACACAGTATGCATTTCACACCCCTTCTTCCCCCTTAGACTACGCCTATGACAACAAGTCGATCGCGACACACTTTTAAGATAAAAAGTAGATCTTATATACAGAAAAGTTGGCCACCCCTGCTATACAGGGTTCTGGGTCCATCAAGACGCAGAGAAGAGACAGATGCTCCTTACATACCTTTTAGTGCAGAACATGTCAAGGCGAGGCTCCTTCATACCTGGAGGACCTGGAGTCGTTTGCACAGCTCTGGCTCAGCTGGAGAAGCAGTGAGAGGAGGCCCTGAAGCAGAAGGCTGCCCTACAGTGCCAGCCTGGCTTGGGCATCATGAGGAAGTACTTGGGAGCAGAACAGGGCAATGGCAGGAATGGCTGGGAGGACCGCTTCATCAGCACCCAAGAACTCCTTGGGAACTCCTCCAAATATCTGCTGGGCTATGAGGATCTGCGGGCTGGGTGTGGGGTGAGCACGAAAAGAATCGAAGCTTGCAGTGGTAGGTTGAATCTGGATCCCAAGAAATCCTGTTTATTTCTGTTAATGTGACCCTGTCTTATACTCCAGGCTGATGTGGCTTTGGATACACAGGCTATCACTTCAGGGCGTTATGTAAAATATATACAGGTAACAAAAATATTTTCTCTCTGTCTGCAATTATTTTAGGCCCACTCTTTAAATGTGGAATCTTCCTTAACTGTGTGTTTACAGATTACAGATTACAGAAACATAAAGCAAAGGTGTCAGCCAACTGGATGAGTTCAGCACAAACCTGGGTCTGCCCATTTCCTCACAGATGCTGTGAGAAGTTAATGTTACCAGGGTCCTGGGGGCAGTCAGACTCTTAGGCATTGACCCACATGTTTGAAGCTCATGAAATACAGATGTAAAAATAAATATGCCCATTTATTAATGCACAATTAGATTTATGCCCACCCAGGTGACAAAGCCCCTTGACTCTTACAGTCTCTCTCTGAAGACCACTGGGGAAGCTCATTTATAACCTGAAGCCTCCCAGATGAGTGTGGAGACAGAGGAAGCATGAGTTACGTGATTCACCTGTTCTTGGCAGCTGGCTGAACCAGCCTGAGGCGTCTGTCTCCATAGTGGGGACAGCTGTGCAGGTCAGAACGGAGACTGGGACCCATCATTAACAGACGGGGCTAAGATGGGCCCTCTCCCTGCCCTCCTCCATGGCTCTTTTATTTGCAACTCCCCTGCTTCTTGAGGGAAGCAAACCAACTTTCCAAAAGCCAATATACCACCTTGCTAAAAAGAAATTTATGAGTATGTACTGGATCATTGATTTGCCTAATGACCCACTTATCAAATGATTGATTCACCAAAGCCTGGCTTCTATCAACTACTGTGGAGCTTATAACAGATTGCTTGTGTGATATCTCTTCAGTCGTCTCTGAGAATTAATTTTCAGTCTTTGTTTGGTGCACTAAGTGTTCCATTCAAGGTGTTATCAAGAGGACCATAGAATAAACCCAAGGAAAATAGGAAGAAGAAATTAATAAAGATAAAGCAGGCGTTTATTAATTAGAAAATAAAAAGTAAAAATACAGTTGTTTCTTTTGACAAAATACAAGGAAGTAGATTATCTCACCTAAAACAAAATAAATAACCAAATATAAAACACTAGGCATGAGAAAGAGAATATAGCCATAAATACAGAAGACATGTTTCATTGATGAGCATGCTTCATACAATAAACTTGAAAATGTGCATTAAATAAAGAATTTTCTAGGAAAATATAAACAAAATTACTCCAAAAAGATGTAAAAATAATAAGCCAAAAGCCATGGCATACCCATTTTCAATGCTGCATAGGCTAACTAGCTAGAAGATGACCATGGAAATAAGGAAGTCAAATAAACTCCGAAAATAATAACAAAAATCAGCAGACCCCCACCCCAGCTCTCCTCACTGCTGATTTGTGCTTTCAATCGGCAACCCCTTCAGCTGTTTCTTCCAGCAAAAATGACACGTGGCCCTGAGGTAGGTGACAAGTAAGGGACTAGAAACCCTCGAGAGGGCTGCACCTGAAGTTTCTTTCGAGCCATGTTTCTTTCGAGACAGAGAGGATGGCAGCACTCAGAGAAGAGGCCAGGTCTGTGGCAGCGCACAGGCAGCAGGAGGGTTGGGAAGTGGGGAGCAGTGGGTGTGCAGGTGCAGGCAAGGAGGTACAGAGCGTGCTGGGGAAGCTGGGGTAGAGAACGTGCCAGGGTGGACCCGTGAGCATCATCAGATGAAGGTGGCGGGGGGTGGGGGGGTGGGGGGGTGGGGGGGGGGACTAAAAGCATTGAGCTGGGCTGGGCTAGGAGGTTCTTCTCACTTGGTTGGGCTGACCAAGGACCTAAAAACAACACAAGCTCTAATAAAGCACTAGCCTAGTGCCTGGTACACAGCCGGCATTTAATAACTTTGGTCATTGTTAGCATTACACAATGTAATTGCCAAAGAAGAGCATCCTTGATCATTCCTAGCACAGGTGGGCATGAGGAAGTACTGTTGCTAGCTTGCAATTCACTAAATGTTACAAAGAAGTTTTTGTCTTTGTTTTTCCCTATATATGCATTGAGGTAGTAACTTCACAGGAATTTATTCTGAAGAAATAACTGGAGAAATACATAACTATGCACACCGTGACTGTGACTGTATTCCCAATGACTGCAGCAGTCACTGATCTCACCAGCAGCCTTTAACTGCAGCCCCTGTGATTCCTGGGTACAGATTTCTTTTACGAGCACTGTGACAAGGGCACCTCCTCTGCAGAACAGCATTGCAGGGACTCCATTTCTCTTCTGTCTCCTTCAGGGAACCTAGAACATCGAGTACCAGCAACTTAATTTAAAAAGCTGATAGGGCATTACTAATAGTGACCATTCACATGAACATTCTTAAGCAGTAAGTATTAGTGTTCATGATGCACACCAACAAATCTGAGAAAGCACAGCTGATATCCACAGCAAGCTGAAAGGCAAATGAGAAAATTGTCCCAGAAAATAACACTCTTTCAGAGCAAATATATCTCCCCAGAGGAAAAAGAAACTAATAGAAAATAACCTCAGCCATGATCAGGACATGCAACAGAAGAAACATCAATGCTATAGAAATAGACCATCCAATTTAAAATTATGTGCCCAGGCCTTATTAGTAACATTAGTCCTTGATTTGGGGGTCTGGGAGTGGTGGATAAACTAAATTAGGAGTATCAGAAAAGTCTGTGGACTTCCAAAACCCCCTGCCATACCTGCTGAAACATTTTATAATTGGGAGGCAAAGTAGGGTGTGGAGGAGGGTGTTAGCTCCTGATTTAGGCAGAAGTGTGTTTTAAGGTCAGTCTTGCCAATCTAGATGTGTGACCTTGTACAAATAATTATACTTTCTGAACTCATTTCCTTATTTGTGAAATGGGGGTAGAAATATTTATCTCATAGGATTGAATATGAAATTAGAGAATGTAGACAAGATACCTGGCATAGGGCCTGTGGTACCGCCAGTAGTGGGGTGAACACCATGGGTAACATTCAGGTCTCAATTCACAGTATCAAACAGAGACGCAAAGCAGACATTGATAAAGAGACACACACAAATGACTGGGTGCTTTAAAGAGGCATCCAGTTCCTTACTGGGGAAAAGAACAGAACACTTTTAAGACTAAACACAGGTTTAGACTCCAAGGTGACAGTGGATTATAGTTACACCTAATCAAACCAACACCATGTTTATGGGACTCTTGAGTTCAACTCTTCTGCACTAAAGCCCACACTTCAAATCTGGCAAAAAGATATCACCATCCCAGAAAAGGCTTGCGGCAAAAAGTGTTGCCTAGAAATTTTGAAGCTATTTTTGAGGAAAACCAGAATTTCTTTTTAAGAGGAAATAAAAAAAAATCACCCCAAGCACTTTGACATTTTATAGAAAGTTCCTAATGGCTAGAGAGGGTGGGTGCAGAAATGAAAATTGTGGAAAATTGTTGCTGATCCATAACAGTAAAAAAAAAAAAAGTCTATGATATAATAGGCATATTTTAATTATTAATTAATTATTTTTAATTAAAATATTGGAATGCCTTTCTATCTTTCTTTGGATCTAGAACTAAAATCAATCAGATGGCACAGCAGAGAAATTGTGGGGTCAAGGCTCCAAATGATAAGATGGATTCGCTACCATTTTATTCCTAGTGGTTGACCTTGAGCACTTCATTTAATTTCTGAACCTGTTTTTCCATCTATAAAATGGTGATTAAAATGCCTTGTTGGGTGTTGCTCAGCCACTGAGATTGTGTAGAGTCACAAAAGCTGAAATATGCTGGCTGTGACCTTCATGAAGGCCTGGGTGAGTCCTGGAAACCTGGGTGAAATGAAGGCTCTCAAAGACGAGTTGAAAGATTGTGTGGAAAAGTGCGGGGATAGCTTGGAGTACAGCCAATGCAGCTAAGTCTTTGGGGAAAGTCAAGGAGGAATTTCTGAAAATTGACTCAATGCTTCAGATTTGAAGAAATAAAATTTTATTTAACAGAAAAGATGAAAGTATAATGTTTGATGCTATTTTATTCAAAGAATTTATTGATCATTTTTTAGCTTTATCAGAATGAAACAAACACAGTGTGGTTGTCCTCTTGCACAGATAGAGACAAGATAATGAAATGATATTTCATGGGCTAAAGGGAAGGAAAGTTTGAATGCTCTCCATGGAATTCAGTTGTTCTGCTCACTTGCCTTCCCTAGTGAGCACCACTGGCTTAGCCAGGTGCGTGGGAGACCATGACGGCGCGGTGAGGGCTCATGGGAAACCCATTCACCACCATGTAGTGTTCACCCGGACAGAACTCAATCCAAAGCTGAGATTGCATTGAGGGTCAGGTCGGCAAGGCCAGAGTTTTGAGTGCCCCGTTCATATTATCATTATGGGGTGGTAAAAACATTTTACTATAGTAAATGCAATTGAAAAACAAAATCATCCAATGTGCAACCATAGCAAAAACAATATTCGTGTATCTAGTAATGGTTATCATCAAAAACTGCATCATTTTCATGATCAAATATAAAGCCTTGATCGGCTTGGCTGAACTGCTGATATACAGATCTTTAAAAAGTAGACAGGGAGCTGGGCTCTGGATGTTTGCTGCAGCCTGCTCAGAGGTAGACATCTTAAGAGGCGGAAACAGCAGAGGAGGACAGAGAGAAGCAGGTCCTCTCTTCATTTGCAGATGGCCTCATACTGCCGCTGTTATTCTTCTGACACAACTCTCTGACACAACTCACGGCTCCTGGGGCTTTTGATATTCCTCATCAAAACTTACTTTCTCAGTGCCTGTCTCATTTCAAAGGGACAGTGGCTAATTCTACCACGGAGTTATCTCAAATTCACAGACATTTTAACTGTAGCCCGGGCCTTAACTCAAAGCAATGCATCTAAGGCTGGGATTTCAAGCCAAAGTTGCCTCTGGGCTCTGAAGTGCCTTTCTTTGTTAGAGCACTCACTAGACTGTATTCAGACTCCTCAGAAAAAGACATTGTATTTCATCCATCTTTGCATTTCCAGCACCCAGAACAATTCTCCACTCCCCAGTAAGTACTCCATGAATACTTGTTGAAAGAAAGAAGGAAAGAATGGATGAAACCAGTGAAGGAGATCTTTTATGGCAGGTCCCAATCATCAGTGATTATAAATATACTATAATACATGTCTACAGAATAGGGCTCATATTGGTTTTGTCTGTATCTGCAGTCCCCATTCATCTTGACACCACTACTATCAAAAAGGGGCCCAATTTTCCTTCTGTTTGAGAGACTGTAAGGATGAGATTTGCCTAATGTCTGTCTGTCTGTCTCTGTGACACACACACACATGCACACATACACACCCTCCAGCCCTGTGCCATCTCCCCCAGCAGCCTTTGTAATAAATCAAGAGCTACACAGCTACCTGTGCTGTGCAAATTTTAAAGGAGAAAGCTGTTTGGAAGACACAAATAGTGGAACTCCCTGGAGCGAAGGCTTCTCTCCCAGGAGTCAGGAAGAGAGAGTGGGACAAATCTTACTCTCTTTGTATATCCTGTCCTTTAAGTAAAGCTCCTGTTCCATAGCAGTCCCTGGGGTTTCTGTGCTTGTCATTGTCCCCACACTCGTTCTCACTGGAATGTTTATTAGTGAGCAGCTATCACAGACCGAGAAGGGCCAGCTTGAGCACGGGCCTTTTTTAGGAACTGTATCTTCTGCATGGCCAATCAGTCAGCAGCCCCGTAGTCAGATTCCAGACTCCTCTGGGATTGTGGTTTTAATCCCTCCCTGGGCAGAGATCTTTCTTAAAGGCAAAGTGCTGTGGTAGAAAAAGTGGTTGAAGATCAGACACACGTAGGCTTAGACCCTTGTTTCCCTACTGACGTTGTGATTCTGGGCCTGGCATCTAAGTGTGACTTTGCCCATCTGTAACATGAGGATATTAGCGCTGGCTTTATCGGTCACAGTTCTCTCGATCAGCAAGGTGATGTGGTCCATGGCTGCCTTTCCGAATGGGATTCCGGAAAAAAGAATGACAGAACTCCAGGCCCCTCTTGCTGCTCCCTCTCTGGGGCCTCCAAGGCCAGGACCCGGAAGCCATTGCATCATCTTCCTGTTTGAGAAATGTTAACCAAGCGGTGATCCACCTAAGCCACATGTCCTCAATGTCCCACAACAGGCAGTGAGTCACGCCGGCTGTCTGCCCTTCTGCCTGCGTGGCTCTGAGTCCCTTTGAGGAATGCCTGGTCTCCCAAACAGCTCTTAGCTGCCCCTGTGAATGAGGTCAGAGCATCCTGGCTGCAGCTGCCTCAGAGCAGGGCCAGGACCAGTTACTGCTACGATGCCCTTTGGAGCAGTTTTTCTTTCCCCTCCCATTCCCTCCATGCCAGCCTCGGAGAGTGTGGACATTTGTCAAGACTGGGCCTAATGAAACTGTTGCATGTTGCTGTGGCTTGAAGAGAAATGCTTCCAGCAACTCTGCTCAGCTGTCGGTGTAGGGCCGATACCAACAAAGTCCAGCGAAGTGGCTGGACTGCTATGCCCCCCACAGGTAGTGGGGGTTCCCCCACCAAGAGTATCTTGTGACATTCTCTCTGCCATCACACCCTAAATATCTTGTTTACTCATCAGAAAAAAAAAAAAAGGAAAGGGATCAATCACTCTGAAACAAAACAGAAACAAACTGACTTTTTGGTCCTACAAATGATCTATATAACCTATAGCATATTAACTATATAATCTATAAGTCATGCTTTTTTTTTTTTTTTTTTTTAAATATGGTAGGGCTTTTTGGTTGTTTTTTTTATATATATTTTTATTTATTTTTTAACAGAGAGAGAGAGAGATACAGAGACAGAGAGAGAACTGAACTGGGGGAGCTCCCAGTTCAGCATATGTGTCCGCACGGGCCGGAGCCGGAATTCGATCCCCGGTCCCCAGGGCTGCAAAATGAGCGCTTAACCCACTGAGCCATCCCGGCTTCCCCAAGTCATGCTTTTAAAACAAGATAAAAACAAAACCCAGTGGAGGATGTCAAAGGTGCTTATTGAGCAATTGTTACGTCCCAAGCATTGTCCTAAGCACTGGACAAATGTTCTATACCTGTAAAGTGCATGGGTTCTGAAATCAGACCATCTCAGCTTGAATTTTGGCTTTGAACATAGAATAGCTGTATGGCCTTAGGTAATTCATTATTTCACCCTTATGCCTTGGCATCCCCATTAGTTTTTTTGTGTGGGCTATGTTTCCTCTGGCTCCTTGCCTAGCTGGCTTCTTCTCATCCCTCAGGCTTCAGCTAAAATACAGTAGATTCTCAGTTAATGGGCACCCATGGGGATAGGTAGATGCTGGATAAATTTAAGTGGACTCTCGTTAACTGGAACTCAAGCAACAGGCAAAATCTCAAGCTTGAGAGTACCGGTGGCTTGAGTTCCAGTTAACGGAGAGTCTACTGTACTATCTTCTTACAGATACTTCCCAGATCACCCTGCCTGAAGGAACCACCCCATCCCCCACCTACTGTTTTCTATCATATCACCCTATCTTTTGAAGCACTATTGTCCTCAGCTACAACAAACGTTTGTTGAAGGTAAGCTTTATGCCAGGCGTGGCTTCTAGGTGCTGGGGATGCAGCAGTGAAATACAGCTACTCCAAGGAGCTTATGTTCTAGCAAGGAAAGATGGATAGACAGACAGACAGGCAGGCAAACAATAAATGAAGAAGTGTCCTAAATATTCTAAATCCCTTGTCTACTGCCTATCTCCCTCAGTAAAATTATTAGCTCCTTCAGGGAAAGTTGTCATCTGTCTTGATTCTGCTGAGTTCCCAGTGTCTAGCTTCAATATGCTTCAAAAAATGAAGGAAATAAGTACATGGTAAGACTTTGAAGAGATTAGAGTAGACAGTTGGTGCTAAAGCTCTCAGCAGAATCCTGGAACATGGTAAACATAACAAAGTGTTGATTGTCATTCAATTAGATTTCAAAGCTGTGCTCTTAACCACTTTACCACATTGTCTATTTAATAATAATTATAATAATAACAACATATTTTTACTATAGAATTACATATAATAATGTACAATTCACTTACTAAGTTCTACTGTATGCATAAAGAGTAGAGGCATATTAAAATAATACTGTCTTTAATTATAATCCCACAATAATCCTAAAAGGTAGATATCCTTATTCTTTTTTTTTTTTAAAGATTTGTTTTATAGTTTGAGAGAACGTGAGAGAGAGAAGCAGGGAGGGCCCAGAGTAGTCTCTATAATTGTACATCATTAGTTGTGACATGGTTTTATTCCACACAGGTGGATGTAGGGCCACACAGGGTAGAAACCAAACCAGAGGGCTTCCCACATGGGAGGTGAGAACCTTGCTCTGCTGAGCCATCCTGGTGGTTACCAGTTGCCCGCAGTTCAGCATATGGAGTTGCATGGGTCTGGGCTGAGAATCAAACTCCAGACCTCATGATTATGATACAAGTGCTCAACTGTTGAGCTATCCTGGCATCCTCTAGATATTCTTATTCTTATAAGTTCCTACAATAAAAGGCAGATTGTGGTAAGCATCAGGAATAGGTGCAAATTAAACATGTGCAACTTCAGAGGATGAAGAGACTCCCGTGGCCAGGGTGGCTGGTAGAGGTTTAATTCAAGAGGAGAACCATGGAAGGTGTTGGCATCTCAGTGGGGAGATGGTGGGTGGGATGGAGATGTCTGAGGTAGAGGGCAAAGCCTGAGGGAGGGCACAGAAGAGTGTTTGAATGTGCTCTTCCAAGCATAGAAGGTGTGGTACATGAAATGACAGGAATGAAAATCGAAGGTGAGGTGACCCTCAAATGTGAAGTGAAGAAATTTAAGTTTCATTTTATAAGC
Organism: Craseonycteris thonglongyai; assembly: GCA_004027555.1. NCBI lineage: Eukaryota > Metazoa > Chordata > Mammalia > Chiroptera > Craseonycteridae > Craseonycteris > Craseonycteris thonglongyai. The sequence goes on from PVKE010001901.1 coordinate 9,562, forward strand.
AATAGGGAGCCATTAAATTTTTTAAGCAGAGGGATAAAAAGATCAAGAATTGAGAACTTTGGGGAGGTTAATGTGGTTTCTAGGCAACATGAGAAGGTGATGAGGCTGGAGCTGGTTGAAGCCTTATTGCAACAGCCAGGTGGAAAATAAAAGGCTGGTTTGGGGAGACGGTGGTGAGAACAGAGTGAAGGGAGCAAATGCAATAGTCAGAATTACCTGGCCCAGGTGTAGAAAGAGGGAAGGCAGGTGGCTGTGAGGTTTCCAGCCTCAGTGGCTGATGCTCTTCTGATACACTGGACATACTACTAAGCTCAGACCCAATAGCTTGATAGTTCTCAAACTCAGACAGCTTTTCAAAAATTCTTTCTCATGAGGGACTGGGGACTTTTATAATACTTGAAATTGTCTCTATCTTCCATTATTTCACATAGCATGTTCTCTTAACAACACAGTGCGTATTCTCTCCCTAGGCAGTGTTGGCACAGGTGGGCATTCAAGAAATGTTCATCAAAATGAGCTAAGTGAAATTAGATGATTGGAAGAGGCCGTTGTCTTCAGGAGCGTAGAGACAGATAAAGTTAAACCAAGTGCTCCCCACTCTGAGGGTTCATGTGGGCCCAGGACCCAGGTGACTGAGGGAAGGCGGGCAGTGGGCTGGCCTGGCTGTTACAGCAGCTGGTCTATATGCACATCTGCTCACAGATGCCAGCAGAGGCCACATATGATTATTGGGATGTTTGGAACCTAATTAAATAAAATTACATTGCTAATTGCCTTCACGTCCAAAACAGGGGAGATAGATTGATATTACATTTGGTAGGTATTTTTGGAATGGTGTGACTTAAAATTTAAGTTTTACATGAAATTTGCTTGTCATGAGTAACCATGCATGTGTGTATGTGTGTGTGTGTGGGGGGGTGTTAGTTTCTGGTTTATACCTGAAGCAGATAGCAGGCATTCAGCAGAACAATGGGAGCTAAGGGAAGACTTGGCTCAGAAAATAGGCACAGGAAGTAGACAATGCTTGAAAACATGAGCACTGCATCAGAACTCATCAGAGCAGGGGGTCCCGGGCACGGGTGTAAACTTGTATTCAAGAGTCTTCTCACAGGGCCAACTCTAGCATGCTGTCAAAGGCAGGTGCTGGCAAGAGTTTGTTACTTAATGTTCATTGGTTACTAATTCTCCCAAGCACATACCAGGGATAGAAGTTTCAGGGTGTCCCAAGAAATTCATTCCCCCCTTCTGGTAGTATTTCAGGCACTAAGAGCAAAGTGTCCATAATCCAGTGTCAACAATGCATCACAGGCTAACTGACCCGCTGGCCTGAGATTCGGCCCTTGCTGTTGAGCATCTTCCAGTTGCCTTTCCAGATCCACACTGCAACTCTCCCCACCTGCCTCTGGCCCCCTGAGGTGGACCCAGTGAACTGCATCCTTCCGGGTTTGCCCCACAGGGAGGTGGACATGAGACTAGCATGAGCAAGGTGGAAGTCCCCGGGGTGCTTTCCTGCCAGCTCACGCCAGGCTAGCCCCCTGGACCAAAGGTTTCAGCCTCTGAACAACAACCTTGTCCACAGGCCCTCTGTCTCTAGGGTTTCAGTAACGGCTCCCTGCTCTTGCTGCTTCAGCCCAGGATGGGTCCTTCCCTGGGTGCACAGTCTGCCTCTATGCCCCACCCACACCGTTGTAAACGGCTCCTTTACAGAAACCTTGCTTTGGATTAACCCCAATTAGGGTGTGCTGTCCATTTCCTGCTGGGATGTTTCTGCTACACCCTGTTTCTTCACAGTTACCATGCTTAAACTTTTCCCCCAGGGACTCATCTTTGAGGTAAAAAAAAAAAATCTGTTCTCAATCTCGCACACTCTCTCTCTCCCACATACACACATGCCTTGGAGTTCTGTGCAGGATTCCCAAGCTTGTGGGGCCCCCTTCACACACCATTCTCTCCGTATTGTGGGAGTTTTATCCTGTGAACACTTTACACTCAGGTGTAGATGAAGGCCATGAACTCATCTCTTTTTCATTCCCATAAAACAAAATCACTGACTCTGTGAGCTGGTCTTGTGTAGCTAAAACCTACTCCAATCGTTAATTAATGAAGAGCGGATCGATCTCGTGTTCAGTGCACCGTGTTCTCAGTCACTTCAAAGAACAGCAGCGCAAAGGCCCTGGGGAGCTGGCCTTCCCATTTAAAAGTCTTAACCTTGTGCTAGTCATTCTGTGTGTCCTCTAGAGTACTGGGCTCTCCTACCCACTGGATTGCGGTGGGGTTAGGCCAGGGAAAGTTCCTAGTGTGAGATCAAATTCCAGGAGAAAAGAACCTCAGGCTCTTCATTTCCCCATTCCCCTGCCAGATGGCCAGGCGGCCCTTCTCCCATGGTTTGCCCCGTGCTGGCCTCGGCATATAGTTCCCTCTCTTTGTCCCTTCACTGGGATCAGATTTTCACTACTGCTTGTACCGGGGTGCTTTATTATTCCCTCTTGTTCCATTGCCTCTCCAAATAGCTCCTGCATTAAACTCCAGTTAGGATTTGCTGTCTATTTGCTGCTGGGACTTTTACTGACATAACACAAACCTTTTAATGTCCTTCCGAGACCAGAAGACTCAAGCGCAACCTGTTATGCTAGGTTAAGTATAATTCAGAAGTCACACTTGGGATTCTAACACTTCACATCCCAGCCATTCTTTCAATCTCATCATAAATCATCTAAGCTTTCTATTGATGTGGTTTCCCAAAATATAATGTGGAACCCAAGAGGAAACTGAATTCAGAATCTTGAATTCTCAGGCAGATACCATTCTGAGTACAGGATCCCAGAGGAGCTGTCCTTGGAAACACAGTGAGCGAGGGTGCTTTTTTAGGTCTTAATCCTGACCCCTCTGGTTCCCCTTCTAATGGGCTGAGCTAGTCCACATGTGAGCCATGAGGGCCCTCACTGCCCTGCAGCCTATGAGCTCAAGTCAGAGCAGACCAGGTGGTCTCCTTGATCTGTCTTTCTGTCCCAGGCTCACAGACTGGGCGACTCTTCAAACCAAGATGCTTTAAAATTAGGTTTGTTCAATGTAAGCTAGGATTGACTAGGAATGTGTGTGTGTTTAAATTTATCTACCTTGACATGATTGAGATGAATTTGTTTTTCAGTTATATTAAAAAAAAAAAAGATATGTAGAGACCTGAGTGAATTGGCTCCTATGGCTGGGCACTGGGGGCAGCTGCTCAGCTGGCCTGTCCGTTCATTTGGTCTGTCCATTTCTGAACTTGGCTCTCTGAATACTTATCCTCAAATTTTGAGATAGTTCAAAGTAAGAGGATCAGGAAAACAAAACAGGGGATGTTGTCCCAGGGATATTTTTATGCCTCCCTCCAGATATCAGCTTCTGAATGGATGTCCACATCAGAAACTTTCCTACTGGGGTGAAATGAAAGAGGAAACTGAGTTTGCCCAAAAGATAAAAGGGGTCACAACCGGCCTTCTTGCCGCGGGTGTATTAGGACAAGGCCACTGTGTGTGATGAGAATGACCTATCAAGCATTGGGAACCAGGGACTAAGACTGACTAAGACAAAACGAGCAAAGGCAAAAAGGGGTCGATGAGACCAGGCTGAGCAGGATTCTAGGCCATGTTCTCCCTCACAGTCTCTGGAGGAAGATGGCCCCATCAGTAGCTGAACTGTCAAATGGAAGGTGAGCACATTAAGTCAGTTGCTCGGACAGCAGCGATGTGCAGTTCTGGGTTTGAGCACAAGTCCGCTCCATTGGGATTTTTATCTTTGTGTTTGTTGAAATGTGTGTTACTGAACTAATCCACATAGGAGGCTGCATGTCTCCACAACCCATGAAACTCTGATTTCAGAAAAATCGATCATAAGTATGCTCATTTACTCTCCATCCTATCGGTAGGTTCCTCCTCACTCTTCTTCCCTCCCAGTAATTATTACCAACTGTGTTTCCTGAACTGGATTTTTTGATTGACCAAGACATCCTGGACCCATGCATGGCACATGCCTGTTTTGAAATCCTATAAGGAACCAGTCTGTCAATGCTTGTAAGGTGCTCAGAATATGTCTGCTTGCTTCAGCAACCTAACCTGTGTTTTGAAGGGGACAGAAAAGCCTTGGGAACAAAGGATAAAGAGGTCCCACCAGACTAGCTCATCCAGGATCATGTGGATGGCCCACTGATTGTGCAATGACCCTCTGAGAAACGAAAAGCCAGGATGACCATAATTTCATAAAACTCCATCTCTACCTCCTTGTATGGGCTTCTCCTTTCTCCCCATGGTTGGTTTGTAATTTTTTGCCATTCTAGAGGGACTCTCTCTCTACTCATACCTCACCATTCTCACTACAATAAAACCTGTTCTCTCTTTCTTCTGTTAACACATTTGCTTCGGGGCATCTGCTGCCGCGTCTGATGCTGGAACTGGAGCGATTTTGTGGTATGAGGCTAAGTTACACTGGGTGCAAGAAAACCTGTTATAACTTTTTAAATATTTATTTTTATTGTTTTTAACAGAGAGAGAGAGAGAGAGATACAGAGACAGAGACAAAGACAGAGAGAAGGGGGAGGGCCCAGAACAGGCTCCATAGTTGTACATCATTGGTTTTTCCACAAAGTTTCATTCCACAGGTGGGTGGGGCTGCACAGGGTAGGAACTGGGCCGGGTCTCAACCCAGTGAGAACCTAACTGGGAGCACTCCCCAGTTCAGCATATGGGTCCACACGGGCCGGGATCGGGATTCGATCCTGGGTCCCCAGGGCTTCAAAGTGAGCACTTAATCCACTGAGCCATCTGGGCTTCCCCTATTACTTTCTGATGAACTGATATTTTCAAAAAGATTTTTGAGAAAGTGGTAGAACACTTTGCTGTTTAATAGTTTATACTTTTCAACTTGCTATTACCAGTTCTCAACTTTTGATTATATAAAGTTAAAAATTTGACATTTTCATCAAAAGTATCATTTTATTGAACAAACATATGATGTTATAAATTTTTCAATTTCATTTTATGATAAAATAAAATTTACTTACATCAGGTTTCTTTAATATGTCTTCAAAAATTTCCCAAGAATGTTGTCACTTATAAATGCTATTGTTTCTCCATAATTTTGCACAAATGTTACACATAACAGCCACTATTATTTCAGTCAGTATATAGTCCACTATTAGTAAAAAAACAAACAAACAAAAAAACGAATATATAATAGTCAGAGTGTATCTGATAATCAAAGTTACAGAGGCCAAGAGGATACTAAAAATCTTGACTCTTGCTCAGCAGATGCTGGGTTGACTGAATGATTTTTGTTGCTCAGTTTATATTGTTGTAAATAAACAAAACCCATAGAAATGCACAGTAAAAGATCAGGTAGCACATTATTTTTTGTCAGCCTGATAACCAGAGTTATCTGATGTCCTTGCTCACGATTATGTTATGGACCAAAGTTCAAGCACAAGATTCATATCTACCATTCTAATATATACCCAGTTCCTTTGCTGATAATTACAGAATAAAACAGGAAGTTATAAATATATTCTATTTACTTCCTCCTGATATATCTGTTATGACATTCCTGAAGAGAAATTGAACTTTATAGCATGTTATTTATCTATTTTAAGACAGAATTGTGAGAAATCTAAAAACTCATATATATGTCATCGGGTTCTAACAAAGGAATGGGAAAGACGCATATATTGAGCCAGAGAAGCGAATGTGTTCATCTGAGAAGTCTTCCTAGTGTCTTCCCACTGCACTGGAGCATAGATGAAAGACTGTTATTGTTTATAGTGCAATGATCGTGGTATTGTCTGGAGGCGCAGCTTCTGTGGAACAAGGTAAGCATCACTCATGCTAACCTACTTGTGTTTTTTAAAAGCAGGTTTCCCTTAATATCCAAAGAGCTAAAAGTGACCAGAATAAAGAAATATTTGACAACATATCAACTTAATGCAAATTCAAACCATTATGAAGACACAAACAGAACTCAGCGTCGCCAGGACAGGGGAGATTTGCCGTAGGGTAGGTTTCCTGGGTCTCATAAAACCTGTACACACAGAACCCGCCCTGCACTCACAGCATCCCTGGAGGAAGGCTGGAGTGTCTCATGAGCTCTAGCACACTCGCAAGCTCATCTCTTAGTCTGTGACGAACACTATCAACTACGTATGTGAAGCACCAAAGCTTAGGGAGTTGGGCAACAGGAAATGGTGTTAACTGGTCCAGCATTGGGCCTCTCACTGATGGCTCTTCTCTCCTCCCTCCTCCCAACTCCAGTGTCCTTCTGCCTGGTACTTGTCATTTGAGCTCTGCCCCTCTGGATAATCCTTTCCACATGCTTGTCCCTTATGGGTGATGACAATGTGTGCCCTGAGCCTGGTGCTCAGCTGTATGGCTTCGTCCTGAGTCCTCAGTCTCTCCTAGGTGCACCTGGCCTGCTTGTTTAATCTTCCCTCCTCCTCTGCAGCTTTGTCCTGGTCTCTTCCTGCCGGCGTCTCCAGGCAGTAATGATGGCTTCATCATCCATTTCTTCCTCCTCCTCCCTGTCTGTGTTTCTCCGGTACTGGGCCCGCCGCCCTGAAGCAAACCTCCCTTCTTCCTTGTTTTCTGTCCTTTCTTTTTCTCCCTCCTCTTCAGACCTCATGAAACTCTGGGTGAATTTCCTCTTGGCTCCAAATTCAGAGAAGTCAGACCTGGATGACTCTTCTACGTCCTCCCAGTCCCTGGGCCTGTCCCACCAGTCCCAATGCCGTGGCTCTGGGGACTCCTCCCTGGCAGATGGCTCGGGGGTCTGGTGGAAGAAGTAGGGCTCCGGGCTGCCTTCTCGGGAGCTCACAGTCTCACTGAACGTGGCCCTGGAGAACTTGTGCATCTCTCTGCCCTCCCTGGTGGAGGAGGAAGAGAACCGCGAAGTGCTTTTCGTAGAGTCGCCATTGGCTGCATGGTAGGAGTTGGTGTTCTGCTCCTCCGACTGTGACTTGGAGAACTTGTAACTGGAGGATTTAGACTCTGTCTTCTGGAGCAGGGATGATCTGGTATACTTCCCCCCGGAGCTTCCAGACCACTCGCTTTGGGGTGGAGATCTTTCCTCTGTCCCGAGGCCACTGAGCCACTTATTAATACTGCTGTCCACGTCGTTGCCAGCCCTGCTGCCACTTCCGGAGCGATCGGAGACATCTAGGGAGGAGCAGGTGTGCGTTTCAGGCTTCTGGGAGTCCCCATGGGAAGAATGCCGGAAGCTCCCTATGGCACTGTCGCTGTCCTCGTCCCTCTCCCCCACATCCTCAGCCTCATCGCCCTTCACTTTCTTCTTCTTGAAAAGGGTGCTGCGTTTGTGGTCGGAAGCCAGCTTCTCCATCTTGTACTCAGACATCTTCTCCCTCAGCTCCACTTGCATCTCCCTCTCCTTCTGGCCCAGCTCCTTCAGGTTGACATGATCAGCAAAGAGGCTATAGATGGGCTTGCTTGTTGCCCTCGCTTTGCTCCCAGTGCCTTCGGCCCTGGAGTTCAGCGCGCTCGGGGAGGACAGCACAGACTGTGTGTCAGAGCTGGGTCTTGCCGGGTTTTGAGGCAGGAGGCCCAGAGAGGAAGTGCTCTGTGCACTCAGCACGGACCCCTGGTCGTCCCCCAGGAAGCTGGATGCCGGTGCCCGCTTCGTGCTTGCCACGGCCGGGGAGCGGGACGGCAACAGCATTTCACTTTGCTTCTGGGCAAGGGTTTCGCTGACGACACTGGCGATCCAGTTCTGGATACTGGCGATGGAAATGGCGTCTCCCGGCCCCACTGGTAGGTTGGGCAGCGGTGTGGTGGGGGTGGAGGCCAAGCATCCCCCCGTGTTGCTGACAGCCTGCGATGCACGGGAGCTGTGGCTGTGGGTGCTGAGTACCGATGCCGTGTCCGCGTCAGCACTGACCGAGGGCCCTGCCGACCAGAAAGCGGACAGGGGGATGCTCCTGCTGCCAGCCGAGCTGTCTGCCTCCCAGCCGTCCAGGGCCTGGCTCTCCTCCAGCGTCTGCCTGCTTCTCTCCAACAGCTCCAGCCTCCGCTGCCTCTTCTTGGCCAACACCGCGTCCTCTCCCTTGCCCAGCTCCACCACCTCCTCCTTGTTGTCACTGCCCACCTTCTTCTGGTGTTTCAGCTTCCAGGCCTGGTAGGCCGTCAGCCCGGCATCAGACACGGTCTTGCCCTGCTCGGTGTCCTCCGCGCCTGGCTCACTGCTGCCCTCTCCTGCCTCCGAGTCTCGCTTGTGAAATCCCAATTGGATCCTCTTGATCTTCCACCTTTCCAGGGCAGTGAGTTTCTCCTTGTTCCTGCTGCAGAAGTTGTAGAAGGAGCTGGCCTCGGAGCACACACTCTCCTCGTCGTCCTCACGCAGCCGGCTCCCGGCCTCCGAGCCCCAGTCCAGCGTCTCCCTCTTGCTCCTGGAGCGGTACCGCTGGGAAGCTTCCTTCTCGATCTCTAGCAGCCTCTGGTTCCACATGTCCCAGGTGCTCTCCGTGGACGCGGAGTCGGAGCGCTGTCTGCCACCTCGCTGCTGGCTGCTCATCTGCAGCTGCTGCTTCAGGACCTGTATGTCATGGCTGCTGACACTTTCCGAGGTGCTGCTCTCGCTCAGGGTTTGCCTGCGCCTTGTGCCCGTGCAGGAGCCGGCACTGCCTGCCTCCTCCTCCGCCTCCTGCCTCTCCCACCTCTGGTGCCCTTCTGCCTGGTACCTCTCATTTCGGCTCTGCCACTCCCGGACGACCGACTCCACATCCCCATCCTCAGGCTCCTCCCCACCCTGGGCAGAGGAGGCTGAGCACCGGCCACGTCCTCCCTGGGGGACCTTGCCGGTGGGCAGGCCCTGCCCCTTCTTCCACTCCTCGTATAGTTTCTGCTCCTCATCCTCATCAATGAGGGTGACGGGCTTGGAGGCCTGGCTGGCCTTCCCCACGGAGGAGCCACTCAGGTGGCTGGTGCTGTCGTCCTCCTCCTCCACGGTGAGGTCCTGCACTCTGGCCCCCACGGTGCTCCCCAAGTCCTCATCCTCCTCTCCGGCACCTCCCTCCCGGCCATAGTCCTCATCTCGCTCCTCCATCAGCCTCTCGTTCAGCTCCCGGAGCTGCTTCAGGAAGCCGTCGTTGGGGTAAATGGCTCGCTTCTGGCGCAAGGTCATCAGGGCCTCCAGGACGGCCATGTGGTGGAAGATCATCAAGTAGGCTGCCACCAGCACCGCGGAGCGGCTCACGCCCATCTCGCTGCTGACCAGGACTTTCCCTGAAAAGAAGCACAGACATGGCGATGACATGGCGATGTCGCTGGGGTGCAGTCCTGCGTGCTTTCTGTGTGCTTGCTAAGCACTGTTCTGATGTGTACTTTGCCTCTGGTTTTCATCCATGCTCAAGTTCAGGAGGGACAAGCATCATTGTCCCCATATAACAGATGTCACTGCTCTGCGCTTCTGGAGACACGTTCTGCACTGTCCGAGCCTGGGCCGGGACAGCGGAGACACATTCTGCACTGTCTGAACCGGGGCTGGGACAGCGGAGAGGGGGCGCGGGGGGGAGGAGCTGACCACTGTTCCCACTTTGAAACACTGGCATGCGTTTCTACTTCCTCCCCATCAAATGGAGCAACAGAGGGAGGAGAAATAAAAAAAACGGGGACAAGGGAAGAACGAAGGAAAGAATGAGGCTAAGATGAATGTATCACAGAGACATGGAATCTCAATGTTGAAAGGCACCAAAAGTCACAAAACAATTTCCCTTCACAAAATCCTTGATGCTGGGTCATCTGTCATCCAGCCTCTGCTGGATGCTTCCAGTGACAGAGAACTCAGTATCTCAGACACACACACACACACACACACACACACATACACACACACACGGATATTTAGATCACTCAAATTTTTTGAAAATTCGCATTAGGAAAGTCTAGCTTTCTGCAATGGGCACTCTGACACTCTGAAGAATGCCCACATCTGCATGAACCAGGCCTTTCCTACAAGGATCTTTAAAAAAATCACTGTCATATTCTTTGATAAATTTTATTTTTCTCTTTTTTCCTGGCTATTCTGGGTCTTCGATCATTATTCAAACATCTTTTCACCTTTCATTACTACTACACTAGCCACTCTCTTCCAGGTCAAACTTTAACTTCGCAGTTTTTTCCTTAGGCGTTTGTGTCAGGATGAAGCAAGATATTTTAGGTTTGGACAGAACCACAGAGCAGAGTGGACCCTTCTCCACCCTCCTTCAGGGCACTGGACTTTCACTGATGCCATCTAAGCTTGCGACGTAGGTGGATATATCACACAATGAACTGAAATTATACTTTATGTAAACTGAAACATATAAAGATTTTTTAAAACTGCTATTAATTGTCATGTGTCTCTTATTTTGTAGCATATTTTAAACATAAGGACAACTTTGCAAATTACTACTCATATTTTTGGTGGGTAGCCTATTCTTTAAATTCTTATAGCCTAGCAGAAACTTTTGCTAGTCTCTACCATTCAATAAATCAGTTATCCCCTGGCCTCCCTGCCTGCTTCATATCCTTCATACACGTGACAAACTCACCTTCTAAGCCTTCATTCCAATGACTGTTTAAAACGCAACCAGGGACCATTGGCGGCCTCCCTCCAGGCTGCCATCAATCTATTTGCCAACAGTCTTTGGGGATGTTTGTCAAATTGCTTGAGTCCTATTGAACAATAGTGGATGACTATATCTTTGCACCAATTAAGACCCTGTCGGGGAAGCTGGGATGGTTCAGCAGGTTAAGCACTCGCTTTGCAGCCCCAGGACCAGTGATCGAATCCTGACCCTGGCCTGTGCGGACCCATATGCTGAAATGGGGTGTGCTTCCCATGTGGGAGGACCCCAGTTTGGTTCTGACCCCCTGGTTCAGTCCCTGGCTAGAGGGGGCATGCCTCCCATGCAAGAGGCCCCCAGCCTAGTTCCTGCCCTGCGTGGCCCCTGCCACATGGAATGAAACCATGTCAAAACTGATGATGGACAACTATGGAGACTGCTCTGGGCCCTCCCTCTTCTCTCTGTCTCTCTGTCTCTGTTTCTGTCTGTCAAAAACAATAAAATACATCTTAAAAACAAACAAACAAAAAATAAACGACCATGTCTTTGTCATACAGGAAGTCAGAGACCAAGGCAAGACCTGAGGGGACCTGAGGGGACATAAGGCCCAATACTGCCAAGGGCCAGTGGTCACTAGGGTGAGGCCAGTGGTCACTAGGGTGAGGCGAGTGAGCAGAATCAAAGCGGCTAATGGAGTATGCATACTCATTGTCTTTTCCCCCTACCTCCAGGTCCCTTTCCAAGGACTTCCCCTTACTGGCTGAGCAGGCCACAACCTACTACTGTGGGTACTACTGTCTCTCCCTTCCTTTGCAGGTGGAGTTACCAGCTCACTTCAGGACACAACTAGCCAGGCTGCCGCATGTGGGCATTATAGGCTACTTGGACTCAGCCTGGAGGAGGGCAGGTTGGGGCTATGCTTGTCTGTGCTGTGTCCCTGCAGCCTGGAAGTCCTCTGAGGGGCCTCACGGGCATCCTAATGTGCAGGGGAGATGCTGGGGGCAACCAGATTGCCTATTTTCTGTCAGGCCTAAAGCCATAGTTGTATAGAGTGTGCTCTGCACAACTCCAGGGGGCGCCTTTCACATTGAAGTCAGAGTAGCCTTGTTTGATTACAATAAAAATTTTCCAGCAGTAAAATGACTTGAGGAAGGTGGTCTTTTGCTAATTTGCAGTCATCATTTTGATGAGCAGTAGGGCTGATGGGTGCGTGTGTGTGGAGGGTCCATCTAGATGTGGTCCCTCTGTTTTGAAAATTTGAAGAGTCCAGCTTGAGTTAAGATGGGGTTCAAGTTCTGTCTACTTCTCGCTATGCCTTATTGTTTGGGCATTGGTGTGTATCTGCCCAATTCATAATTCTCCTTTTCCTCAGACTGTCCTCCACTCCACAACACAGGAAAACAAGAAGTACTTGCCCAGAAGCCACTCCCATCGCCACCATGGATAGAATTCAGGGTAGATGAAGGACCAGAGCCAGCTATGCTAATCTCTCTCCAGGGAATTTGGAAATGGGCCTGCAGCAGGAACTTATTTATATCAGGGTGCATGTGGGCTTGTGGAGGGCCCTGAGATCTAAGGCAGGGAGAGAAGACGGAAACCAAGTATCCTGGGTTCGTCTTGTCCTTGTTTCAGATCACCCTGGGGCCACATTTCTGTCTTCGGATTTTATTTATTTATTTATTTAGTATTGTTGTAATCCATGCCTCTACTGCTGGTAAATAGACATGGTTTCTACTTCCTACATGAACCCAGGGGATCATGATGATTACGTGGTGGCAACGTCCCGGAGCCTTCCCTGGCTCTCAGTTTCAGGATCTGTAAAACGTAGGTAACAAGGTCTCCTGGGGTCATTGTGAGTAGGATGGAAATGGCCCAGGCCAGGGGTTAGTTTGGTCTTCCTCCTGGTTAAGCATCCTAGAGCACAGGAAGCCATAGAAACTCAGGCTCAGGGGGCAATTCTATGGGTGGCGATGGTTATAACCCTCAGCCGTGGAACCACTGTCAAAGGCACCAACAAGTCACGACAGAGCCTTTTCTTTGCCTCGCAGGTGTTCAAGGTTGAATGCAGCTGAGCAATGGTAGTACGCTGAGGAAATGTGGTCTGTGGAGGCTCTGGGCCTGTAGTGATGGGGCGCCACGAGGTCCCTCTCACCACGGTCCCGTGCCCCATGGTCCCACACCCCAGTCCCATGCACCCTGGTCCCATGCACCCTGGTCCCATAAGCCGTGGTCCCATGCACCAAGGTCCCATAAGCCGTGGTCCCATGCACCAAGGTCCCATGCACCAAGGTCCCATAAGCCGTGGTCCCATGTGCCATGGTCCCATGTGCCGTGGCCCCATGCACCAAGGTCCCATGAACCATGGTCCCATGCGCCGTGGTCCCATGTGCTGTGATCCCATGCGCCATGGTCCCATGCACCAAGATCCCATGCACCTGGTTCCATGCATCACCGTCCCATGCACCACCATGTCCCAGGGTAATGTGCACTTAGTCCCCACTGCCTCATTTCTGCCATCAGACCGTCCACGCTGATGGCCAGGAGGGAGTGTGGGCGCTTCCCTAAACCTTGGCAGGGGCCTCCCTGTCTGGCTATATGCTGCGGACACCCGGAGGCGTCTCCCTGTGCCCTGGTGCTGTCTCTTCCGCCGCTGGGGATATGCTTCCCACTGGGCAACTCGTCTCCTTCCCCACACTCCTGAGGCCACAGGCCAGGCAGTGTGCACACATTCTCACTGATCCTACCTGCCTGGCAGTCGGCCCTTCCCTGGGGGCCCAGGAAACCCCTCCCATGGGTGGCAGACACTGAAGTCCACAGTGATCTGGAGGAGCGCAGTTTAAAACGTAGGTAGTTTTTTTAAAGAATTGAAAAGTGGAGAGAACTATTTTATATATATAATGCATACACATGCATAATATAAATGATACCTTAAATAAAATTTGTACATATGCGAAAACATCTTTCTCCCCTTTTACATATATAGATATATCATTATATGTCTGTCTTCTATCTCTATTATCTATCTATCTATCTATCTATCTATCTATCTATCTATCTATCTATCTATCATCTAATTTTTCCATCAGAAGTTATCCTTCTTGACCTTAACTGATGACAGGCAATGTCCTGCCCAGGAACCATTAACACTATTGTTTAATAGAATAATGGCTGTAACTATTTAAACATTTACTATTTGCCAGGTGCTGTGCTGAGTAGTAAGCTCATACGCATTTTTAACAATGTAATCCCCACAGCCGTTTTAGGAGGATTATATCTCTTTCTCTCTGGTCTCTGTATAAGGAAACTGGGGTTCCTGGTACAAAGGAAATAGCTGGAGGTCCCATGGAACAGAGAGAATAGCAAGCCCTGGACTCCAGCCCAGGGTCTGGATACCACATCCGGGGTTCCCCGCCCTGGTGTCCGTGCCTCAGCTTCTCCCCTGGGTCATCTTGTCAGCTCTGCAGCCAACCCGCTCCGATCTGGGCTCCAGCCGCAGCCTCGGCCCTGCTCACGCTCCCAGGAATCGTTGCCCTCTAGTCTCCAGAGCCCAGGGAGTGAGTTTTCTAAAACCTGGAGCAAATCCAGACGCCTTCAAGGCCCTTACCTCGGCCTTCACCTTCCTGCACCTGGGGCCCCTGCCCCTCTCACCTTATACCCTGTGCTCACCCCCACCAGCCTCATGTCGCCTGAACACACCAAGCTCATTCCCCCTGGGGCCTCTGCACTAGGTTTTCCCGGGCCAGGGCCTTCTTGTCACTCAGCTTACATGTCCCCTTCTCCAAGGCACTGGCCATCACTCTAATACATCAGCCCAGTCACAGTCTCTGCCTCACATTTTCCTTTCTCTTGTCTTTTGAATTGTTTTTTTCTGCCTTCACCACAGTGGAAGATTCAAAGGCCAGAGGCTCTGTCCGTGTCTTTCACTCAGGGCCTAGAACAGCACCTGGTACATGTCAGCTCCTCGATAACTCCTTGTTAAATGAGTGATCGTCTTGTCCTCCCCCCTTCTTAGAATGGGACAGACTTATAACCGCGAGGAGGCTTCATAACATTCCCCACGGTGCTTCTCCGCCCACCCGGCTGTGGAGTTGCAGCACCGGCAGCAGGCAGACCTCACCTCTGTAGGTCAGCAAGGCCTCATCCAGGAACTCAGCGGCCTTCCGGAAATGCTGGGAGATGTCCACCTCCGGGAAGTCATCTACCTCCACGCCCAGGTACTGGATCTCCAGGCCAGTGTAGAATTCAGGCCCAGTGTAGACGCCGGTGCCGTGAGCAGCATTCAGGATGTGGGTGATTCCCAGCCTCTTCAGCCTCCCCTTGTTCACAGCCACGCTTCTGAGGAGAAAGGCACGGACTCGTTTTGTCGGAGTCAGAGCTAGAAAGCTGCACCACTGAGCCCGGGAGTTGGTTTCAGCCCGGGCGGGAGGACACAGCTGGCCACCGCCTCCTCAGCCCCCGGATGTGTCTGGGGCGCATTGCAAATACAGTTTTAAAAGGGGGCCAGTAACCTGTCCCAGCAAAGGAGAGAAGGCACAGGAGCTGGGCAGGATGAACTGGAGAACAAGACAGATGGTCCAGAGATCTCTAGTTTAAAATCCCGTGCATTGGGAATAAACGTTCATCAAGACACAAAAGAGGGGAAGCTGGGATGGTTCAGCGGGTTAAGCGCTCGCTTTGAAGCCCCGGGGCCCGAGGATCGAGTCCTGACCCCGGCCCATGCGGACCCATACGCTGAACTGGGGTGTGCCCCCAGTTCAGTTCTTACCGGGACCTATTCAGGAGGCTCCCGGCCCAGTTCCTGCCCTGTGCAGCCCTGTGCCCACCTGTGGAGTGAAACTATATGGAAAACTAATGCTGTCAACTATGGAGACAGCTCTGGGCCCTCCCCCTTCTCTCTGTCTCTCTCTGTCTCTGTTTCTCTCTGTCAAAAATCAATAAAATAAATCTTAAAAAAAAAAAAAAGACACAAAAAAGTGCCAAAGATAGCCATCGCCTTAGGTGTGCTTCACATTGATCAGGCATGCTATATTTTTCAATGTCTTTTCACACGCATTGTTTTATTTTATCCTAATAATAAACTCAAGAGATGGAGAGGGGAACTATTTTTACTCCCATTTGAAGATTATAAAAATGAATCAGAGAGCTTTTATGACTTCATAAGACTGAGTGGAGAAAAAGACTCTCCTTAGAACTGATGATCTGAGTTTCTAGCTCAGCGCTTTCTGCTACAAGGAAATAAGAGAGGCCCTGGGGACAGGGCTGCCCAAGAAGGAGCAAAGGCCTTCAATTGGGGACATCTAGAGATGCCTGGGGTCCCTGGGGACCACGATGTAAGTGTGTCTGAGTCTACAGGGCTAGTTGGAGATCACTTAGGACTTGGTGTCCAGCTGTGGGAATCAGGTTCTGGGCAAGTGATTACTCCATGGTGGAGAATCAGATCCAGTGTCCAAGGCTATTTTCCCTACTGCCCCTTGGGGTCCCAAATCCCCTCCTTCGCTTCTGGATATATGGATAACTGCATCCGGAGAACATCTCATTAAGTAGTCAATGAATCAACAAAAACTAGGTTCACAAACTAGCCTTTGGTACCACTTATGCACTGGCAAGATCCTGAGGAATAGGGTGTGAGTGAATTGTTTTGGGGTTTGTTCTAAAAACCACTGATAAACTTTTATAACACATGTTTTTTGTTTTTTTGTTTGTTGTTTTTTTTTATGATTATAAATAACAATAAATGTTTTCTGTAGGAAATCTGCACAATTCAAAAGAATTCAAAAGAAAATAAAAATCACTTGTAGAACCAACTCCTAGAGAAAAGAACTATTAACTTTTTATCACGTTTGTTTCTGATTTGTTGTTTATGCAAAAGCTATACACACATGCTTATATCTTACTTAATTAGCATCATAGTGTATATGTAGGTTTTGTAAGCACTTTATCCTCTTAGCATATTGTGAACATTTTCATATGTTGGTAAATACATGTAAAAGTCAACATCATCAGTGTCTGTGGACGTCCTGTGATATGGTTGTTACGGATGTCATCGAACAGACGACGGTGGTAGTGGGGTGTGTCGGCAAGGCTCTGGGCAGGAAGGGAGGCCCAGAGAAGGCACCTGGAGAGGCAAGGCTATGACAGAGGGTACCTGTGCCAGCATTTTGCAAGGGGATCTCTATGTGCACATAGGTAGGTTGGGGCTTTTCTCTAAGGCCGGGGCTGGGTGAGTGGTCAGGATGGAACTATTAGGGCCTTTAGTGAGAGTTGGAGAAGTTTCATCTCTCTCAGGCACTACCCAGAGGGGCAGAACAAAGGGTCATGACCCCCAGCAGCCAGACTCACTTTTCTGCTATGAAGACATTGGGCCAGACTTCATCCACCTCATTCCAGGGGGCCTCTTGGCGGTCTCGGACCAAGGTCCGCTGTAGGTCCAGCACACAGGGGGTGTTGTATAAGCTGGTGTCATCCATCTTCTCCCGGACTCGGTTATACAGGTCTTCCACCAGCAGCTGCTCAGCTGACTCCAGCATGCCCGGACACTCAGCCTCGGCTCTGACTCCCCGTGTCTGGAGTTCTAGAAGGAACAGGCAGCATGCTCATCAGAGAGTTAGGAATGGCACAGCCTCCCTGCTCCTGGGGTGAGCCCACTCTTGGCCAGTTTGCTGCCCAGGACTCTGGACATGGGCTGGGATGCCAGGAAGGACTTACCGGGGCTGTGGGAGGCCCTGCACTGGCCTGGACACTGTGGCTGTGACCAGCGGCAGTGTAGGCGTATAGGTGCAGGGGAAGGCACCAGCTTCCCTGCTCTCCCCATATCTCTCTACAGCTGGCTGATCATTTCCTACACTGAGGTCCTGAGGTCCCTGGCAGATGTCCGGCTCATACTTGCAATTCCCACAGCGCCCCACACAAAGGAGAAGCATTTGCTAAATGAATAAATGGCATTCTTTCAGAACATAACCTACGCTATTACGGGAGTGACTCCTTTACATATGGAATGCAAATAACCCTGGGAAAAGTCAAGCTGTCAGCCGTCGTTTTGTTGGGTCGCCTTCTAGTGCACACTTATGAACAGTTCACATGTTCATTCCTCTTACTAGCTGCTTTCCTACAGCAGATGTGCCCCTCTCCCCAGATCTCCAACAGGTGGCGGGTTGGCCCTGAGCTCCGATTCTGCTCTCAAAATAGCGCTCAGGGCCTCACCGACAACAACAGGCCAGGAAAGCTCACACTCCAAATGAATTCAAATTCCACTCACCCACATGTCAAGTGGGCCTTTATTTCCTCCTCCTAATCTACTTGCTCCCAATTTCTCAATTTGGGGGGAAAGTAAGCTACTCCCTTTCTCTAAGAAGGTTTACAGGAATCATTCCTCTCACTTAGCAGCCAAAAACACTGAACAGAGAGAAGGAGAAAAGGAGCTCGGCAGCAGTGTGCTCTGTGTTGGTCATGGCCTCTGGCCAGCACCATGCTGTTCCCGGAGTGGTGAAGACACAGCTACGCTTGGCCAGTCGACTTGGCCTATAGCTCAGGAAATCCCTGTGGTCCCAGAGCTCCATTTTGTTCCTGTGTCCTCGACCACTCACTCCATGTCCCCCCCAGCTCCCCTGGGCCCTTCCATAGCACATGGAAAGCCCCTCTTCCCTCTTTGCTTAGAGATCTTCCCTTTACTACAGGGCTAAAGGAAAGCTTTCCGCTGCCTCATAAAAACCTACAGCATTATCTTCCTCAGCCATTTGCCTAGAGGCCTTGTTTTGATTTTCCCCTTTAGGTTTGAAGACAAATGCCCCAGCCTGTCATCCTCACTGGCAGCTCCTACTTTCCTTCCATCTTTGGCCCTCACCTTAGCCTGTTGCCATTCGGTCTCCCTCGCTGCATCCACTGCTCCCGTTTGTTTCTACTACCTGAGGTTTCCTCACAAGGACGTAAAGCCCACGCGTGTCCCCTGTGCACTCTGTAGGGTGTGTGGCACAGACAGGCTTTCACGAACATGGAGGGCTCCTTATCGTACATTTTTACCCGTCTGATCACTAGTGAGCAGGGCCATGTTTTAAAATAGCACCTGATAAACGCTTTCCTTTCTCTGCATTGCTTTTTAATTTTCCTACTGCCTTTCAGCCACGAAGACTAATGAAACGTAGGCTCAATGCCCCAAAGAAGGGGAGAGAGATGAGATCTAGATTTAAGAGGCATTCTTCAGCCTTCAGTTTCAATCTAAATGTTGACTGTCCACCGCATCCCATAAACTTGAAAGTGCAGCTTTCAAAGACAGGAAATGGTTTTCTCACAACTACTAGAGCTGGATTTTTACTCATCAGGAACCAAAGCCTGGAGAGTGGCGGAGACAGGGAAGCACAGAGCAGGGTGACACAGAATGGAGGACTAGGGAAATCCCCACCACCAGCGGGAGAGAGAGCTTCCAGAGCTGGGGTGCTGTCGGGAGTGATCCAGGGACAACTCGAGCTCGGTGAAGCCTTCTGGCCTGGCTTGGGTGGTCAAAGGAAATACAGTGGTACCTTGGAACCGAATGCCCCAAAACTCAAATAACTTGGAATCTGAACGAAAAATCAAGCAAACATTGCCTCGGAGTCTGAATGCTGCTTTGGAATCTGAACGCCAACATGTTGTTTGTGTGGGGCGTATCGACTGTACAGCCCGTAGCTTTATCCAAATGCCCACTTGGCTTGTAATTCAAACATTTTGGAACTCAAACAGGGTTCTGGATTAAGTTCAGATTCCAAGGCATCACTGTAGTAGAGAGTTCTTTGGGAAGATGGGGCCTCCTAGGTTGCCCAGATTAACAAGCAACTCCTAGAATTTCTGGTTCTCCATGAGGTGTACAGGAGAACCAGCTGTCCCCAAGGACCCTAGCCAGGGGACTTCGAGAGACCTGGCATTACATGGACAAGGGGCAGCCTGTGTGGTTCCCATGATGAAAGGCCAGGGAAGGGGTCACGGCCCCACAGTGGATGCCAAATGACACCCAGAGGCCAGCTGCGCCCTGAGTCACCAGCGTGCTGTGTTGTCCCACCCCACCCCACCAGAAGAGGGGGAGACACCCAGGGCAAAGGGAGAAGAAAGGGAGAAACAGTCATGAAAGATTCTTTTCCTAAAACTGATCAGAAAAAAAAAAATTTCCAGTCCGGATGGGCTTCCTAGAGTGAAAGAGACTATGTTTTCTGCTCCAAAATTTACTGTGCAAATATTGCCATGTCTCCTCATCCCACTTTTCCCCCCTCCTCCCTGGACGTACTTCAGAAACCATCTCTATCACCAGCAGACGTGCAGATCCAAATCTAGACATCCCTCTAGAACTCTCTGGAGGCTGCTAGCCATTTCTTGGGCTCTCAGGTTTGTGTCTCTAGCACAAGCCACCTCAGGCCCCTGAGGTTCACTGAAAACAACCAAATGGGAGGTGCTGGGGGTCAGGTCGGAGCTGCCTCCCTGGCTGTCACTAGAGAACTGTTGACGCTGACACAGAATCCCACCTCTGTGCTGTACGGAGCACGAGGAGGAGGGGCTGGAAGGAGCTGCCTCCTTTGGAGCTGCTCCTCTTAACAGGGTGGGAGCACCCGAGGAGCACAATGACATCCTCCCGGGGCCCTTCCGAGGGGCCCCAGAGGACCCAAGAAAAAGGGCGACCCCCACGCGGATGCTGATGGCATTACCTTCACTGATGATCCGTTTAGCAGCCACGGCCGAGGAGAGGTGAATGGGCTCCATGAAAATGCTTTCTGTTTCTGCCTCGGAGACCAGGGAGTACCTGAGAGAAGAGGGGATTCAGGTGAGGGGCTCGGGCAGCATCTGAATGGGAGGCGTCCTAAGAAGGACAAACCTGGATTTGATCTCAGCCTCCAAGTGGGAGACAATGAGAGAGAAAGGGAAAGCCCTCCTGAGTCCAGGGAGCTGCACCGTGCAGGACGCTGGCTGCCTGTGGCCCGGGGCTCCATCTGCTTTCAGACCAGTCGGGCTTATGGGAGTTGATGTCTAATGACGTGGTCATCTAGGTTGTGGAGGAAAGAGGTAAGTCTGTGGTTGGGGGGACTCACCGAGGTGGCTTGACTTTCTCTACTGTGTTCTCACCTTTGGATGTTCTATTTTTTTCACGTATCCCCTGCCCCTCCGCAGCATGTCTGTCCCTGCGCCTCTACCAGGGTTCTGCTGCACTGGTGGGCTGGGGAGCCGCCACCGCGCCCTCTGTGCCTTGTACCTGTTCCCTGCCTGTAAGGGAGGGAGCTGAGGATGGAGGGCTGGCGCAGCAGCAGGGGACACATGCTGGCGTGCTCAAACGCACAGCCCCGACTCTGACCACAGGGACTCAAGAGTCGGCCTGAGTCTAGGGATGTACTGAAGTACCTGAGGCAAATTTCAAGGTAATTTCCCAGAAAAAATTCAGCAGAGGTGCCCTAAGGGCTGTTGGAGGAACATGGTGAGTCAAAGGCAGAAACGGGTTAGGACCACACAACAGTGGTGGGAGCTCTCTCTCTGTGGGACCTTCTCTTTTCCAGCCCTGGCTGAGCTTTGGGTCTTTTCCTGTTCAGTCTTTCCTCTAGGTCCAGGGAGTTCAGGAAGCTGGGATGGCTCAGCAGGTTGAGTGCTCCTCTTGCAGCCAGCCCCAGGGTCTGAGGATTAAATCCCTGCCCTGGCCCGTGGGGACCCATATGCTGTACTGGGGTGAGGCCCCCAGTTCAGCTCTTGCTGGGCTGAACTTTCCATGTGGGAGGCCCCCAGTTCAACCCCCACTCACGGGGGCATGCCTCCCATGCAGGAGGCTCCCAGCCCAGTTCCTGCCCTGCGCGGCCCCTGCCCACCTGTGCGGAACGAAACCATGTAGAAAACTGATGACGTACAACTATGGAGACTGCTCTGGGCCCTCCCCCTGTCTCTGTTTCTCTTTGATTCTGTCTCTCTTTATCTCTGTAAAACAATAAAATAAATCTTTGGGGGAAAAACGTTAGAGGCTTTATGCATACCTTTTTATTTCTATCACAAAAATTCCTTCATGCTGCCCCTTAATAATCAACCACTCCCTGTCCCCTGTCTCCTAGACACCACTGATCTGTTTTCAGTCCCTATAGTGTGGCTTAAATGGAACCATATATAAATGGGATCTTTGGGGTCTGGCTTATTTCACTTAGCAAAATGCATCTAAGGGTCATCCATTCTGTTGTGTGAATCAATAACTTGTTTCTTTTTATTGCTGAATAACATTCCATTATTTGGGCTCCCCAGGCTATGCTGCCGTCACTGTCACACTGCCCTGAGTCAAGGCTGAATATTCCTGAGGGAAAAATGACACCCACCCTTCCCCACTCCACTGGTTTGGTGGTAGTTGGGATTCTGGTCTTTTTCTCCATCTGCCTGCTAGTGGGTTTCATTTCCCAAGTCCTCAAACAGCTGCTGTATGATTCTGTCCAGTTGTTATAGGTCAACCCAGGGACGGTGCGAGTGGAGGGTGTACTCGCCATCTCACCCGGAACTGAAACCTCTGCCCGGGACTTTTCGCTCTTAAATGTCTGAAGTCAACGTGTTTCCTGATCCTTGTAACTGACCGATTTTACCTTTATGGGATTTCGTAGGATCTGGTTTTGGTTCCCAGTGTTTAGAAATTTCCCAATGATATGTCTTGGTCTACTTTTATTCATTGTGTTGGGAATGGGTACCATGTTTGCACCCCTTCTTTGGATTTTATCTTGACACAGCTCTCACAATGTAGGTATGATTATTCCTGCTTTAAGGTGAGGAAACTATAGCTCAGAGAGGTTAACAAAATTGTTCAAGGCAGTAAGTGAGTGTTAGGACCAAGCTACAAACACAGGGGAGCCCTGCCCTAATGCCAATCTTCTCTCTACCACAATACACTGATACCACTTAGACTAGAAAGGGGAGGTGACGCAGTCAATGGAAGCAAGCCCAGCTGGATCTCCAGTCCCAACATAGACCTTGACACCTAGAAAATAATACCTGTTGAAACCATGGGTAGATGGATGAATGAATTGGGTTGAATTGAGCTGACTCCAGCTGAACTGATCAGAGCTAAATTGAGCTAAGGAAAGTTTAGTTGAATTAAATTGTTTAGAAGAGTAATTCTCTTGTAGTTGAATTGACATCCACGTCTGAGTCTACCCTAGGCAGAATGGGGTGCTCAGGACCAGCAAAGCTTTAAAGAAAGAAATGTCTTCACCAGAAGAAAGCAGGAGCCTGTGACTCTCCCAGGACATGGCTACCTGTGCCCGTGCAGCTTAAGGAACAGCACAACGTGACATCGTCATAGGTGGTTCCTGAGGGATTTCCCAGAGCAGTTGTGTAGGATCACGTCCTTTCTAGCACCAAGTACTCCTTGTGAACAGAAGATGCATTTCCAAATCAGCATGACTGGGGAATGGCCATGGATTAAGGATGAGGTTTGTTGAATCCTTGGATGCTAGAACTAGGGAGGTCTTTAGAGATCTCATTGCTTGGTGAAGGTAACAAAGACCAGAACACCTGGTGAGGGGTGAGTGTGAGCTCTGTAAAGGTACAGATAGGTGGTCTTCTTTACCCCTGTTTCTCCCTCACCTGGAAGGTGACCAGGCAGGTTTGATAGCTAAGTGAGTGGATGGCTGGCAGGATGAATGGATGCAATACACCAGGTGTCCACATCTGACCTTGTGGTCCAAGGCCCTGCAGTCTCTGGCCCCTCCCCCCTGTCCAGTCTCAGCTCGCTTCTGGTTCCCCCTGCCTCATTCCTTTAAGGACCTGGGCTTTTGGCTTTGCATCCTCACCCGGGGACTCTGCAGAAGGCAATTTCTGCTGCCTGGAAACCCAGTTGTCCCCTCTCATCCATCTTTCAAATCTTAGGTCAATCATCACTTGTTTGGGAACGTCTTCCCTGATCTCCACTTCACATTGCACCACCCTTCTTTCCTTACGGCACTTCCACTAGGAGTACTTTTACATTTACTTGTGAAATCATCTGATAAATACCTGCCTCCTGTATTAGACCAGACCCTCTGTGGGGCAGGACCATGGCTGGGTATTTTGATGACTTGGTTTCCCAGACCTGCCCCATGTCTGGCACAGAGCAAACACTTAATAGATATCTTATGGTTCACCAACTGACTGAATGTATCCTTAATCATGTCATATTTAAGGAAATGGGGCAGTTCAACAATTAGCAACACGTTATTTATCAAGTACTTGCCACCTGCTCGCCATTTTACTGGGATACCAGAAGCAAAACCAGGGTCCTGGATCTGTTCTATTCATGCGCACTCTGCCCTCCTGAGGCCAAAACGAACAGCACGTCAGAGGCCTGACTTGGCAGTTAGCGATGTTTCCTTATGGTGGGCTAAAGGTGGCCTCCGACTGGTGTCCCTACTCACATAGAAGGGTAGGGTCTGTGCCCACTCTCCTTCAATCTGGGTGGCCTCTCTGACTGCTTTCACCAATAAACTATGCTGGAAGTGACACCGTGCCAGTGTCTGAGCCCAGTCTATAGGACAGCTACCCTTCCTCGTACATGCTGTTCTCTCTTTGGAAACCCTGAGCAGCCCTGTAAGAAGTCTGACCACCCCAAGACCATGGAGCTGGAAAGCTGGTCTACAGTCCACCTATTGGTCAACAGTCCCTCTGGACTCCCAGTCGACAGCCCACCACGTAGATGAGCCTCTTAGAGATGGATCCTGTGCCTATCAGCGCCCTGTATTGGACACCACATGAAGCACAGGCAGGCAGCCCCTTCCAATCTGTCCAAATTCCAGATGCACTAAAGGGGGAGCTAAGTAAAATCATTGTCGCAAGTCATTGCATTTTGTGGTAATTAGTGAAGCAGCAGTGAATAACAGGAGCATGCTATTCCCAGGGCTAAGAGGTGAATTCTTTTTATTTATTTTATTGATTTTTGACAGACAGACAGAAACAGAGGCAGAGAGAAGGGAGAGGGCCCAGAGCAGTCTCCATAGTTGACAGCATTAGTTTTCCATATAGTTTTATTCCACAGGTGGGCGCAGGGCTGTGCAGGGCAGGAACTGGGCCAGAAGCCTCCTACATAGGCCCCGGCAAGAACCGAACTGGGGGCACACCCCAGTTCAGCAAATGGGTCCACCTGGGCTGGGACTGGGATTCAATCCTCGGTCCCTGGGGCTTCAAAGCGAGCACTTAACCTACTGAGCCATCCCAGCTTTCCCAAGAGGTGAATTCTGAGCAAACACCCAGGCCCTTTTCTCCCTACTAGCAATGTAGAACCTAATAAACATCAGTGACTGACCCAAACTGGCTGCAGCTAAGAAGTAGCAACAAATTGACACCAGTGTGAGAGAGCAGGCCCTGCCCCGGTGCCCCACCCAGGATTCGGGCCACTCTCGGTTCTCAGATTTCAGCTTCTCATAACACTACGGTCAGAGCTCAAATTTCATAGAAATGTCACATCTCCATTTCAACAGGATTTTTTAAGGGAGATTTATTCTTTCATTTATTAATAATTAATATTATTTATCCTAGTCTTAACAAAATAACTGTTTTTTGCAGTAAGGGTTAGTATTATGTAAAATGAGGTTGGGAGGAGATCAAAACAACCCTGACAGGGTAATTAGCGAGGAGGATCTCCTGTTCCTGTGGCTGACAAGGTGCCCCCCACACCGACCCCACTCCTTAGCCAGCCCTCCTGCCTCCTGCAAGCAGATCTCTTCATTCCTGGGTTGTACACTTCCAGGAGGCGCTGTCACACCTGTAATCACACTCCAGGCAATAGGCACAGAGAGGTACAGAAACAGCCCTCACCTGTCAGGTGTGCCCACAGTCCCAGGCCGGCTCGCCGCAGGTGGAGTCACTGGGATCCCAGCCTGGGACTGTCCACCTGCAAGCCCGCCACTGGGCCCTTTTCCCTAAACACCTTCAGATGATGTGGATTTGGCTTCAAGTGACAAACACCAGGAACCGAGACTCTGTCCTAAACACATGACGGTTTGATAGGGAAGCATTTGAATGAAGGTGGAAGCGCCGCTGAAGTGAGGGAGTCCACTGGAAGATTCCACCCCGCACACTTTCGAGAAGAACCCCTCTTCAGTCCTTCTATGTGAGATCAGAAAACGAACTTCAGCATAATCCAGTGTCACATGCAGGGTGAGGTTACAGTGTTTCTGTGTCAACTGCTATGAGAAGAGGGGACAGGAACCCGACAGCCATGAGACCGTTGTTGCCACCAACAAGGTTTACGAGTCTATAGAGAAGGTGTGAAGGACCAGGAAGGACTCAGGGGCAGAGCAATGTCCAGGCGCCGAGGCTGCGTTCTCCACGGAGGAAGAAAAGAGGAAGGAGGTGAGGCCGGGATACCAGCCCTGCTTCTATCTACAAGGTTAGTGAGACGGCGGCCCGGAAGGTTTTGATTTATGACCATGTCTGTGCCGCCACCCGAGTCCCTGAGATGGAGTGAGATGACACTCACACCCTGATTAGAATCAGCAGAGGCTGGCTGTTCAAAAAGACGGCAGGGAAAGAGAGAGTCTAGGATCGATATACACCTCATCATGGGATCAGGAAGAAGCAGCTAAAACGCCTTGAGGGCGCATTGAAAGAGAAACCATAAAGCGGAGCTTGACAGACTTCCTAACCAACAGCAGAAGACGGGTGTAGCTTTCTTTAAACCTGTGTTTTTCAAAATTGCAGACTGTGACCCATTAGTATATTGCAAAATCAATTCAATGGGTCATGCCCAGTATCTGGAAAACAACAGCAGTAGCAACAACAAGAAGAACAAAAAAGAAAAAAGAATAGCACCATCCATTGCAAGAATAAGTGCAATTTTGTGACACCCTTTTTAAAATGTATGCCTACCTGTACACAGTAGGCATAGATGCTCTGAGGGAGGGGTAGATGGTATGCCCTACTACAAATTCTAGTCAGCAACTTTGAAAGCTACTGCTGTAAACCAACTGACAGCTGATCACTTCCTTTCAAGGAGTCCCCTGGAAATGAAAGGGAGGCAGAGGCCCAGGAGTGGGAGTTTCCCTTGATTTGGCTTTTGCAGAAAAGGAACAGGTTTCTGAGCTCCCTCGGAGTGTTCATTCATCCCAGAAAAAATGACCACACAGGTGAAGTTCAGGCTCCAAAGAAGGAGAGAAGTCAGTAAACTAGAGCAAATTGGTGTTTAGCCAGCTGCTTCCAGCAGGCTTTGTGAAAGAACAGAGGCAGAAAATCTCCACAGGAAAAGCAATGTTAGAGAGAAAGAGTAGATAAGGAGGAGCCATTTCCCAAGGACCCCTAGACCCAACACTCTATGCCCCCAGCTCCTGTCCCACCTATGCCACCCGCTACCCACCTACCCCACCCGCCTACCCACCTACCCCACCCGCTACCCACCTACCCCACCCGCCTACCCACCTACCCCACCTGCCCCACATGCCCACCAGGCGCTCAGACCTCACTGTAGGAAAGGCAAGCAGAGCACAGCTAAGAAACGTCACTGAAGGTGCAGGGGATAATGCCACCATGAGAGATGGCCTGACCAAATCACCAAGTAGTTCTAAAAAACTGCAAAGGCTTGAAAAATTCAGATCCGAAAAGCCAAAGCAAGAAATGGATTTCGAGTTGGAAAGAAATAAAGGGAAACAGAAAAGTGTGGCCCGTCTTGCACCTGTGCTGCCATTTCTCAGCATTTCCCGCGCCCAACCAATAATCTGAGAAGCTCAATCACACAAAGTAACAGGCACTTACAAAGGCCTCTTCTCTAGCGCAGTATTTACAAATACATGCCAGACTTTCTCCGGTCTACTATTAATGGGACAGTTCATGGCATAGTTTAAACATTCTATATCCTCAATGACTGTTAGCTGCTGAAATAGTCCAGTACTCCCGGTGCACATATGTACTTATTTCTGTTAAGTATGTAGCAGGAGTGAGCTTTAGTAGATACAATGAAAGAGTTTTCCAAATGGTTGTACTAATGTACACTCTTATCAGCAGTGAATGGGAGTTCTGATTATTATACATCCTCACTAATCTATGCTATCATTGGTCTTTTCCTTTAGGTAGTATAATGAGTATATTATAATAGTATTGAGTTACGATCTTAATTTGAATTTCTATTGTATATTTTTGTTTTATTGATTTCTAGCTTAAGTCTCCAAAGGTCAGAAAATGTGTTTTGTATGATTTCAAGCATTAACAATCTGTTGATAAATGTACGGCCGAGTGTATGATCTGTTTCGTTAAATGTGTCTTGTGCGCATTATAAGAATGTGTATCTTGCAGTTGTTGGGTACATGTCGATTAATATAAATGCCAATTAGGCTAATTTTATTTACTGTTTTGTTCAAACTTCCCATATATTTTAAATTTAGTTTTCCATCACAGTTGACATACAATATTATATTAGTTTCCATTGTACAACATAGTAATTAGGCATTTTTATACCTTCCAAAGTGGTCACCCTGGTAAGTCTAGTATCTATTTGGCACATATATAATTATTACAATATTGCTGACTGTATTCCCTATTCTGTACCTTACATCCTTATGTGACTATTAATTGCTACTTATTGAACTTCCATATCCTCATGTATTTTTTTTGCCTCGTATCGGTTGCTGAGATTGTTTTGTAAGAAATATAGATTTGACTAAGATTGCAGATTTTAAGGTTTTCTTCAGTTCTGTCAGTTTTTTGCTTTATGTGTGTGAAGGTTACCTTATTAGATCATAGAAATTTAAAATGATTAAAATTTCCTGGTGAACAGAACCTTTGATAATTATGGAACTTCTCTTTTAATCTCTTGCCTTAAAGTTACCTGTAACTTTGTCTCGTTACCTGTGACACTCACCTCACTGTCTTTTTTGTTTAATGTCAACAAAGAGCTCCCCTGGCTGCTTTCAGTTAGTGTCTGCGATTGAGGTGCCGTTTTCCACAAATGGCCACTGCCTCTCTTTCCAGGGAGACCTTGCACTCCTTTGAGGTGGCAGTGGGTCAGTGTGTCTCCTTTCGAACCTGTGGTTCTTTAGGTGGCTTCTGAGGCTACATCTTGGAAATCAACACATTTTTATCTTGTTCTCTTGGCTGCTAACTCTTGGAATTGAGTTACTGGGCTGTGAGAAAGCCAAAGTGGCCCATAGGGAGGGATCATCTGGAAAGACCATGTTAGGTGTCTGGCCAACAGCCCAGCTGAGGTCTCCACACAAGGTGCCAAACGTGTGAACATGCCTCATGATACCAGCCAGCGCCAGCTGTGGAGTCAGCCCAGCCTTAAAGCCACCCCCATTGTCAAGTTGTCCCAGCCAAGGCCCCAGACATCTTGGAGCAAAGACAAGCCCCACCACGTTCTTGTCCAGGTTCCTGATTGTGAACGTCATGAAATGGTTGTTTTATGGCACTAAGTCTTGAAGTTATGAGCAATAGTAACTGGACCAGTGCAGTGTAAGTTTTCTACCCTTTGCTAAACTTTATATATCTTTATTTTTTAAGGAATGTCTTTTTTAAAGATTTGAGCCTGACAATTTCTTTTTTTAAGTGCAGTATTTAGTCTACTTGTAGTTAATGTAATTACTTATGTATTTGGGTTCAAGTCTACCCATTTCTTATTTCTTATTATTATGCTTTTTCTTATGTCCTTATTTGCTATGCTTTTTCTGTATTTCTTTTTTCTCTTCTTTCTTGCCTTCTTTTGGATTTATTACATTTCATTATTGTATCCTCCTTTCATTAGCTTGTTCTGCATTCTATTGGGAAACTTTTAACAATTACACTACAAATATCAACATGCCTCCTAGACTTCCACTCGAACTTAAAGTTCCAGAAAACCTCTCAAGATACTGTCATGAAGCTGAGAGAGTGAAGCCTGCAGACCAGGAAGCAGAGCAATAAACAGGACTAAAAATTATATCTAAGAAAGAGTCTTCGGCTGTGGTTTCTGACTCATCGCATTGCCTGGTCCATGCAGATCAGAAACTTGTTAAGATTCTGAAGAGATCTAATTTTTAAAGAAACCACAAGCCTTAAAACAGCCCTTGGGAGACCAAACGGCCACAAGCAGGGCACTGTCTGCAAAAGCTGTGGAGCCTGCAAGGAGGACGCCGTCCCCAGCCTCACCTCAGAAGAGGCCACGGAGGATAGTAAACAAGGAAAAGAGGCCACAGAGACCAGCAGACCCGGGAGGGCCACCCTCATGGCCTAGTCAAGGTCATGCCTAGGGGATCGCCTGCTCCTGGGGCAGTGATGGCTGATCAGCTTGTCAGCTATGCTTCTCCCATCACTCCTTCTATTAGACGGAGCCTTTCTGCAGTTACCCTGGGCAGAACCCGAGGGGCTGCATTCAGACCCAGAGAGAAGGAGCCTGTCCCCCAGGGGACTGAGTGCGTGAACGGCTGGTCAAGGGGATTTGGGGTTGTCTCCCTTGGGAAGCAGTGCATGAGTCCCATGAGTGGGAGAAAAAGGGAATGTGGATATTGGCTGCCTAGAAGGAGGCTGACTAGATGTCCCATTTTTTAAAAAAGATTTATTTTGTTTTTTGACAGAGACACGGAGAGACAGAAACAGAGACAGAGAGAGACAGAGAGAAGAGGGAGGGCCTAGAGCAGTCTCCATAGTTGTACATCATCAGCTTTCAACATGGTTTTGTTCCACACAGGTGGGCGGGGGCTGTGCAGGGTGGAACTGAACTGGGGCCTCCTGCATGGGAAGCACACCCCTTGAGCCAGGGCCAAACTGGGGGGCAAGAACTGAACTGGGGCCTCCTGCATGGGAAGCACACCCCAGTTCAGCATATGGGTCTGCAAGGGCCGGGGCCGGGGCCAGGATTTGATCCTCAGTCCCAGGGGCTGCAAAGCGAGCACTTAACCCGCTGAGCCATCCCGGCTTCCCTTAGACATCCCATTTTAAACAGGACGGAAAACAACGGTACTGTCCCGTTTCAAACAATATGTATGGTCAGCCTAGTCTCACTAGGCTAAGTTCAAGATGTCAGTAGGTTGACCGACAGACCACATGAAACGGGACAGAACCGTTGTTTTCTGTCCTGTGTAAAACAGTACACCTGGTCAGCTGACTAGGGGAGTATATTGTGGCTGAAGCTGCTCTGTTATCAGCAAACCCAGTTACTCGTTTTCCTGGGCTTGTGGATCTCATGTCCCCTCCTCCTCACAAGAAATCATGGCCTTGCTGAGTCCTAACCAGTGGAATAAGAATGGAAAGAGCATGGCTATTTTCGGGGTTGGCCCATAAACACCTAAGCGAGGCCTTGTGTTCTTCCCCACGTTGTCCTGAGGCGGATGAGCACTGCCATTTTAGAAGCCAGGCCTTAAAGTGAAGCATCTTAAGATAGAATCCCTGTTCAGGTTCCTGTTCTGGAGTTTGAGTCCATTCACTATAGCAGTTAGCGTTCCCCTCACTTCTGCACAAACCATCACCTTCCTCTCACACACAACTACCTCTGCCTTGTTTGGGGGTGTTGTGGGTGGAGGAGGATATATTTTCAATCTCTCAGTCAGACAGTTTTTCTCAGTGGGGACATAATGCTGGATTTTAAAGGACAAGTCCCCAAGCTCCATCT
Organism: Craseonycteris thonglongyai; assembly: GCA_004027555.1. Lineage (NCBI taxonomy): Eukaryota > Metazoa > Chordata > Mammalia > Chiroptera > Craseonycteridae > Craseonycteris > Craseonycteris thonglongyai. The sequence continues at coordinate 40,653 of PVKE010001901.1, forward strand.
GCCCGAGCCCGTGAGTGATGAGCACCCACCCTTATTCTCATCTCACTCCAGTGGGGACACTCTTTGAGTCTGAGAGGCAGGAGCCAGCCCGACGCCAGGAGGACTGGGGGAAAGAGGACATTCAATGGAAGTGTGAGCTAAAGTTACCTTGAGATATTCTAGTTGGGTCTCTCCTTCCCTGTTTATAGGTAAAGACACACAGGCTCAAGAACTAAAGTGAGTCTTCACATAAATTTGGTGGCGGTGCTAAAATGAGAAGTCAGCCCCCTCCAATTATTTACAGCAGAAGAAAACAGATAGGCACTTGGGCAGGCAATTAAGCATTTCTTTGGTGTCTTGTGGATTTTCCTAAAATTTCATGAAAATTTCTCATTCTACATCATGGTATATTCTCAATGATTTTATGCAAAAGAAAGCTTTAAATTGTCATAAGTGAAGGGGGCACTTCAGGAAGATGCATCCTGTTTATGTGCCCCTGAGCACACTGCCACTTGCCCCCAGCATGCATGCGTCCCAGTTTGAAAGACACAGCTTGACCACAGATCAAAATTATGGGCCCAGGGGAAGCCGGGATGGCTCAGTGGGTTGAGCGCTCACTTTGCGGCCCTGGGGTCTGAGGATCGAATCCCGGCCCCAGCCTGTGTGGACCCATATGCAGAACTGGGGTGTGCCCCCAGTTTGGTTCTCACCAGGGCGAGCTCCCCATATGGGAGGCCCCCAGTTCATGGGGGTGTGCCTCCCATGCAGAAGGCCCCCACCCGGTTCCTGACCTGCGTAGCCCTGCACCCACCTGTGGAGTGAAACTATATCGAAAACTGATGACATATAGCTATGGAGACTGCTCTGGGCCCTCCCCCTTCTCTCTCTGTCTTTCTCTGTCAAAAACAATAAAAATAAATCTTTTTAAAAAAGTTACAGGCCCAGCTGAGGGCCTGTTCCTGTCCTGCTGCCTTCTCCTGCCACCTGTGGCCGCCATCCTAGCTGCAGCCTCAGTCCCAGTGAGTCAGGCACCGCCCTTCAGGTACACCTGTCAGACTTCTACTTTCCTTCCAGGTTCAGGTCCAGCACCATCTCCTTCCACGAGGCTCCTGCGCCCCTTCCAAGCCCAGCTGTTCCTGGCCCGGCCCACCACACACTAGCCCCCCAGCCACACTAATTCTAACACTGTACATCGCAAAGGGGGTTGCTGGGCTCTTTGCCTCCTCTAGAAAGTGTGGCACATAAAAGTACTTAATGTTTGTTCAGTGAGTGCATTAAAGGTGGTGGTTGCAGGCTCCCTTCTCATGCTGCTCCCTAGCCCACCCCCCAACACCCCCAGCCCCGCTCAGCACACTTACTGGCTGGGGGAGGGGCTCCGGAGGTACCGGGCCTGCACCGCCCTCACATCCGCTTCATCCTCTTCACCTGGGACCACCTGCTCCTCCTCAGGGTCCCCACCAGTCGCCATGACAGCCGTCAGCCTCTGAAAGTTTGGCATGAAAAAGGCAGTTAAGGAATCTGGTTCTGGAGGTTTTGTGGGGGAGGATGGGGGTGTCCATGATGTCACCTCAGTGGAACTAGGGATGGGAAGGTCACCACATGCTATATCCTGCTGGAGAGAAGACCCCAGAGAAAACGAAGTCAGCCCCAGCCCCACACTGTCACTAGGACACCAGGGCCACACCCTAGCCGTGTAAAAAGCCCACCTTGGAGTCACAAGATTTAAGAAGTGACAACTTGGCCCCTTTCACAGATGGGAGCAAGGAAATGGTGAAGGCAACCAGAAGTTTGCCCGAACTATGGCTAAAGCTTCCAAACAGTGAATTCCCCAGACTGGAAAGACCTTTCTGTTGAAACGCCTGAGTCTGTGTACTCACACACGTGAACATTCCATCCATGAGCACACACACACACCTGTACTCACACGCACACCTTTGGTCTCTGTGGGAAGAGGGTCAGTGGCCCTCTTCAGGGTCTCTAACCAAGGCCGTTGGAGTGACTGCCCCTGGCCCAGGCGCCTTCCCCCAGCCTATTCAGAAACGTGAAGCCCCTGGAAGCTGGTCCCAGATGTGGCAGGGCCCTGACACTCAGGACAGAGCTGCTGCCCCTGGGCTGCGAGTCCTGGGCCCACAGGACAAAATGAAGGACGTACACTCACCACTGATCCGCCTGAATCTCCACACCAAGGGACAGTCACCCAGGGACTGAGGCACCCAGATGAACCGGCCAGAAGCTCTGACCAGCAGGAGCGACCAACTCCCTGCTGTCCTGAGTGCCTGTTCTGTCTGAGGGGCAGGACAGCTGTGAACAGGAAACTCTAGCTACCTTCTAAATTTAGCCTCTGGCCCCGGCCTGCCGAGCTCTCTCTGGGAGGAAGGAATGTGGGCTCAGGACCCAGACCCACTTAACTCTTTCCCTCCAAGCTGACTCACTGACCCGGGACAAGTTCCTGCTTTGTAGAGGGAGAGCCTGATGGAAAGCTTCTCTTTGGTCTCTTCATATTCTCGGGCCTGGGGCTGCCTACTCAAAGTCCTTCCAGAAGAAGGTCTGAAGCCAAGAATCTAAAAGAATGGGACATACTGCACGTCAGCCCCACGTCAGTTTGGACGGGGCTCAGAAAACATACCTGATACATACAGAGGGGTGGAACCTCTGATAGACGTAGCAAGAGCACCATGATGCCAATAAAGGGGAGTCAGTTCTGTGATCAGGGTTCCGTGTCTTTTAACAGAGATGACTCTGTGTAGTAAACTGGATAATTGTATCTGTCCTCCAAAAGGCCTCCCCATGCTCACACCCCTTGCTGATGGTCAGCTGGCAACCCTGAGTGATATAAACATTTCATGAGCTTCATAAATTTTAGATGACTTCATAACCCACCTTGTACCTCAATACCATCTCCTATCATCACTATGATCAGGGTAAAGTCCAATAGCCCAAAAGTTCACCCTCGTATCACAGCCTATGATCACCCATCTACCCACCCATCCATCTACCCATCCATCCACCCGTTCATCCATCTACCCATCCATCCACCCGTCCATCCATCTACCCATCCATCCACCCATCCGTCCATCTACTCATTCATCCACCCATCCATCCATCCATCTACCCATCCATCCACCCATTCATCCATCTACCCATCCATCCACCCGTCCATCCATCTACTCATCCATTCACCTGTCCATCCATCCATTCACCCATCCATCCACCCGTCCATCCATCTATCCATTCACAAGTACCTGCTGATCACCTACTATGTGTCAGGCACTGCACTTGAGCAATAGTAGCAATTACATAATTATGTGCTTAAAATGGTCTTTCTTCCTGGCCAGGTAGAACAATGCCTGGCACATAGTATAATTAAAAATTGTCTGAGGAAATGAATGAGCTCACAGTTTATTAGGAGGAATGAGACACAGGTCAAAAATAACTCAAGCATAAGGTAGACTGTAGATAGTGTCCTAAGAGAGATCCAGAGTGTGGTGTGAGTTCAAAGGAGGGAGAAAGTCATTCTGGCTGAAGAAGTCAGGAAAGGCTTCAGAGAAGAAGACTTCAGCTCTGAGCTGGCTTTTAAAGGACAAGTTGGATTATCACAGTTGACATGGTGGGGGGAGGGATTTCAGAGGCGATGATGTGGACAAAGTTCTGGGGCAGGAAAATCTGACTTCTGTGTGGGGAGAGTTGTCTAACTTGGTCAGAGCATGTCACATATTTTGGGAGAGACTTTTTGGGAGGTAGGCTGTGTTTGAGAACAAATAGTAGAATACATATGTATATACAAAATAGCTGTAAGAGTAACTGATAACAGTGGCTACTCCTGGGAAGTGGAAGCAGGTGACTGGGAGACAGATTGGGAGAAGACTGACTTTGCTCTGTGTTTCCTTTGCATATTTTGGGTTTTGTATGTATTCCGATGAAGCAATGTTAGATAAAATGTTTGTCAGCAGTGGAACTGGGAAGAGGGGAGAGCCCAGTGTTATTAGTTATTGAGGACACTTTCTTGCTCCACCCCCTGCCTAGAACCACACCACACCTGACACATAATGGGTTTCAATAATTACTTTTTTAATGAATAAATTCTTTAGGGAATCCTCCTAAGAAAAATTATTAAGTGAAGCATAGATACGTTAATGTAAAAATAAAAAGGCCTTTCAAAGTGAGAGGCAATAAGCATTTATTTGAGATCAATAAGAATAGTCATTCAGGATGCACTGATTCGGATAGAAGCCCAGATAGTGTTCCCATTAGGAGATTTTTGAGAGGGGGAAGGGAAGCAGTTACATCAGTAGAAGACAGGTATTTCTGTTGTTGCAGATAACATAACACAGTCATGATAATTCTAAACATGTTTTAAAAGTTCAGTCTGGTAGTCATAATAACTGTTTTCTTGTTATCTTTGCAAACAGTTCTCTGGGACACAATGTTGCTGGAGGCCCAGCCCAAAGGTTACTTTTCCTTATTTTAACATTCCAGATATTTGAGGCATAAGACATGCAAGGCAGTTGCTCTGGTGTGGTGGCCCCAGCACCACTTAAAGTGGCTCCAGCTAGATATTTTTAATTAACAGTGGGGATGGGTGGCACCAGGCAAGGCCAGGGGCATGGTGAGAGTGTAGGGAAGGAGGAGGGCAGGGAAGACGGCATGCCAGCATACTAAGAGAGGCGACTGAGAAGGGGGGACCGCTCGGGAGGAGAGGACTAAGGGCTTCTGTCTTCTCTGTACCCTCAGTCACAATGCCTGACTTTGCAGAGGGTAACAGCAGGGCCACGAGGGGTTGGCTAGACGTCAGAAAGCACTGACTAGCTGCGTGCCTTGGAGAAATCATTTCACTTCTCTGAGACGTGGATCCTGCTTATAAAATACAGACTCATGATACCCAGCTCCCCATTTTGTTCAGGCCACCCAGTCTAACGTGGGGCACCTTCCCCAGCCCAGTTTTGTTTTCTGTACCATGTCCCAGGCTAAGTTCCCCACAGGACTCTCACTCTTTGAGTTGAAGACCAGCTGTCCCAGGTTGCTTGAGACTGAGAGGTCCTGGGAGCCAGGGGACTTTTCTCTTTTGAAAACGAAACAGTTTTGAATCCAGAGAGTCATGGTTTTTCTAAGATTGTCTTCTTCGTTCCTCGTGTGCTGCCTGTCTCCTGACCAGGTGGTCTGAGCGGAGAGACTTCCCACCTGCACATGACTGGCTCTCTCACGGGGTGAGATGGAGGCTGTTGACAGAGAGGGAAGCAGAGAGAAGGATCATATTGTGCCTTGAGGTGTTTCGATGATTGTGGGCAACACCCTTCTTTTATTGGCTTTGTACCCCTTCCTCTGAGATCATTTCCTTTTTCATTACAAGGTGGCAATTTCCTGTCCACTATAACAGAAGCCCACACCTTGATGAGAAGCCAGGACTTTGTACACCTGCTAAGTGGAGAAAAGGCAGGGAGAGCGGTTCAAGGAGAAGGTGGGGAAGGTTCCTGTTGGGGCCTTCGGTGGAGTAGGTGGAGCCCAAGTCCAGTCTCATAGGTGAGCTCACCTGTCAGTCTAGCTGAGGGGCGGGGTGTGGGGCCGGGCTGGGCAGAAGTGGACAGGAAGAGGAAACCACAGGGCATGAAGTCTGGTCCAGGCTAGGGGCTGCTGAGCTTTAACGAGTCAGCCAGACCTGTCTGGGCTCCACCACTTCTAGGCCGGCTTGAGAAGAGAAACAAGACCATGGTGGGAAAGCTGTGGCCTGTGCTGTGGACACTCTGTGCAGGTGAGGAGGCCCCTGCCCCACCCATGCCCAGGGTGGACGAGACAGGGGCACACCTCTGCATCTCCCAGAGCATCCCCAGGGAGGGCCCCCAGGGACACAGTTTTGCTCCTGCTGGGCAGAATGACACCGTTAGTCATTCACGCGGCAGGTTCCAGCCTAGCACCCAGGACCAGAGTGCTTTTATTCACATCGTTAGTAAAGAAAATTCCAGCCTATTTCTGGAGTGAAGGATTCATAAATCCTCAAGACCATATTTTTCTGATCTTAAATCAGAGCATAGGATCAGACACAATATCTGACAACTGGGACAAAGTATTTGAGACTGAGTTTGTCCTGGAAAATCCAGGATACAGACCTAGATATGCTCAGTGCTTAGGATTTTAACCATTACATTAAAACCAGAGGAAGAAGGAATGGTAAGAGTGTTAACATCTGTATCATATGCAGGAAAACTGAGGCAGGAAGACCACTCAACTTACCCAATATTATTCCCAGAGTAGAGAAGACGCAACTCTTCAACAAAAACACCAGACAGGCCCTTTCCAAAGGCCCAGACTTCTCAGCCTTCCAATACTCTGGTCAATGAAAATCGGAAAATGGGGAGCTCCCAGACAGAAATCAAGCAGTTGTCCATATACAGTTGACTCCAAACCAGGCATTGAACAGCCAGGTTGCTGTGTGGGACCCATGGAGATTTTAGAGTCGGGGTGGAAGGCTTGGCATTAGGGTCCTAGACCTGTCAGGAAGGACAAAGGGGAAGGGAAGTTGAGCGGGGCTGGGAATTTTAGGAGCACAGTTAGTTCAGTGTCTTTGGCAATGCTGAGAATCCCATCAGCTTGCCATCTAGAAGCGATTGCAGGCTCCAGCAAAAAGGGGAGGTGGTGAAGCTTTACACCAGGAAACGTAGCAGTCCCTAGTCTTGAGACGTGGCACCAAGGAGGCTCTGAGCGGAGCTCCCCCTTTCAATGTGCGCAGGCAAGCCCCAGCCCGCTGGACTGCCCACCCAGAAAAATGCTCCCAGACCTCAGGCTCCCCCTCCTCCCCGTCTCTCAACACCTGGCCCTGGGACCCTTGGGTGGAAGGCAGCCTCGCGCTGGGGAAGAGATGGGTTGAGCCTTAGCGATAGAGCTGGGAAAGGCTGATCAACTCAGGTGGGCTCGAGCCCACCAGGTGGTCCATCTGAGGAGCTCCAGCCAGCAGGTGCGAGAGCCTGGTTGGCTCTTCACTGAGCACATAGTTTGTGCCGGCTCCTCAGGAGTGAGGGTCTGGAACGATCGCAGTGGTGAGGGAAGCTGTCCTCAGCCATCACACCCAGACGGGAATGGGGAGGGAGGCTGAAAGGAAGTAGCCATTCTGCCCAGGGTTAGGGTGCTGACGGATCTGAGCCGCCTCCTCTCCCCCAACCCCTGCATGCCTCGTTTGGCTACAACCCATACATGAGTAAAAAGAAGAGATTTTGGTTTAGGAAACAAAGCCCAAAACAGAACACTTAGCCAGCTTAGAATGGAAAGTGGTCTTAATTCTGCATTGCCTGGAGGGGTTATATTTTGCCTCCTCCTGTGAGAAGGCATGTGACCCCTGGGTGAATAGGGGCAGTGAAACCAGTTCCTGAGCGTGTGTTCAGATGCACTGATGAAGTGTGTCTTCTGCCCCCAACCTTCTTCCTCCTGCCCTCCCTAGACCCACATGCCCACCACCTTTGCCTCCATACCTTAGAGGAAGGGGCCAGAGCAGTGGGGTAGAGGAACATAGGCTCGGTGACCAGCTCAGGGTACACGGACAGTTTGCCAAGGGGAAACATTTGGGGGAGAAATAGCCATTCCCATGTGCAAATGAACATCTTCAAAGATCAAACCTAAAAGTTATTGGGGGAAGCCAGGATGGCTCAGCAGGTTAAGCACTCGCTTTGCAGCCCCAGGGTCCCAGGATTGAAGATTCTGTCCCAGCCCCGGCCCATGTGGACCCATATGCTGAACTGGGGTGTGCTTCCCATGCGGGAGGCCCCCAGTTCAATTCTCACAGGGGCAAGTTTCCCATGCAGGAGGCCCCAGACCCAGCTCCCGCCCTGCCCGGCCCCTGCCCACCTGTGTAGAATGAAACTATGTTGAAAACTGATGACTTACTGTGGAGACTGCTCTGGGCCCTCCCCCTTCTTTCTCTGCCTCTCTCTGTGTCTGTGAAAACAATAAAATAAATCTTTAAAAACTAAGTAAATACAATAAAAGTTACAGGGTAGCCCTCCTCACCACACCTCATGAGAGGCCACCAGAGGAAGGAGCAGGGGACCTGGGGGCGGCTTCTGCATAAAGGTGGGGCTTCAGTTGGGTTCCAGAGAATACCTGCCTCGCCCTTTTTCCTTTCTCCATCTGAACTAGTCCAGTCATAACTTTGATTTTGCTGATGTCCGGGCGGAGCTGATGAATAGGCCCAGGTCCCTTTGGACTTTGGGGAGGCAGCAGGTATCTCATAAGGTCATGTGCAGGGGACACAAACAGAAGGCAGCACATTCGAGAATCTAAAGCAATACTAAAACTAGCTAACCAGCAGCCTGACTTCTCTAAACAACAGTAGTGACAAAATCCTTCTCCCTCCCCTGGCGCGTGCTCCCCTCTCCGGGACAGCAGAGTTCATCTTGACACACCTGTTTCTTTTCTTGTGAAATGGGCAGCATAATCGGTAATATGTAAAAATGCACACTGTTCCTCCCAGAGGTTATTGTGGATGTTAAATGAGTTTGTAGATGTAAAGCTCTTGGAAGAGTGCCCAGCACATAAGAAGCATTCAGTAAGTGTCAGTTGTGATTGTTGTTATTCTTAGTGCGGGCAAGTGCAAGTTACAGGAAATTAACTAGACGCGGGCCCTCAATCATCCGAGAGCACTGACCTGGCAGCTGTGTGCCGACGAGAATCAGAATCCCTGTGGATGAGCCCGGAGTTATCACCCCTCCCAGTGGCTGTTAGAAAAAACGCTCCAACTCGTGCATAAAACCAGTGCTTTTCCACGCTGGGAATTGCTTCAGCCACCAGGCTCCATGAAAGGCTTGATGTCATGGGAGGTACAGCTGTAGGAACAGATTCATAAGAAGGAACCACCAGGGGAAAACGTCCCTGAACAGCTCTGCCCAGAGTCACTCAAATCTTTGATGACATGATTAAAAAACACACAAACAACAAAAGCCTACCTTCCTGGAACTAGAGGAAACCTCCTTGAAGCTTAAATTAGAAAAACTTAGGAAAATGCCGCCTTACACAGAGAAATAAAGGAACCCATCACCCCAAAATATACCAGATAAGAAAATGTATTTGTTCTCCCCCATCTAAAAATCCCGATAAGCCCTTGAATGCCCTCATGAGCTATGATGGTTTGGGGAACAGAGGTTCCAAGTCTCCGGCCTTTGAAACCGATCGTGCGGTTTAGGACCCTTCTCAAGGGCTCTTGGTTGGAGCCACCATCCTCAGCAGGGTATTTCCCTAAATGCCTTGCACTTGCCCCTCTGCAGTGCCACGTTCCCCTTGGTCCCAGGCTTGGGAGCTCCCTGGACCTGCCCCGTGCAGTGTGGTGTGTCTGAGTCCAGTGTCACTTTCACGCAGTGACCTGCCCCAGGGCTCAGCCTCAGATGTGCACCTCTGATGAGAATCAGGTCAGAGGCTGGCCTTGTGCCTAGTTAATCTGGCCCCGGAGGGTGGTGTTCAGGCGGGAGCCAGGATGCTGTCAGCCTCCGGGCACCGCAGGGTGGGCGCCCGCCTTCTGTCTGCTCTGCGCTGGGAGCCCTGAAGCCACTCCAGCCCCCGGGGCCTGGCTTCCACCTGGTGCCTGAGCACAGGCCAAAGCCTCAAGCAGGAGGGCGTGTGTTCCCGGGGAAACGCGCTGTGTGTGCTAAAGACCTCAGTGCAGGCCCAGCCTCAGGCAGAGGATGCACTTCCTGAATGGTCCTCCCGAGAGGGGAGGAACAGAGGTTTGGGGCAGTAGTGAGCAACCCTGGCTGCCCATACAATTGCCTGGGGTGCAGCAGGGCAGGCAGCCCCAGCCCCTCTGAAACAGAATCCTGAGGGGTGCACCCTGGGCACCTCTCTGATTTTGAAAGTATGACCCAGGCGATGCTGATGGTCGTCGAGGCTTCGAGCGACATACTGGAACTTCAGGAAAGACAGTTGCCTGCTACCCGGGCTGGTACTCAGCCTATCACCTGCAGCTCAGTTGTGTGCCATTGGCCTGCTCACCACCCTCTCTGCACCCGCCACCCCACCCACCCCTCCCCCCTCCCCTGCCCTGAGCCCCTGGAACTGGGAGGGGTGATCACCCAACTTAAAGAGCAGGAGTGCTGTGGGGAACACAACCTGCGACGTGGTACAGAAGTGAAATGGGAGCCACATTGGCAGTGACGACTTGAGAACTGCCTTGGAGGAGAGTCTTGACGGAGCAAGGGAGGAGGACGGTGGGGTTGGTCCTAAACTAAGGTGACCAGATGTCCCGCTTTTGGTGGGACAGTCCCGATTTTTAAAAATTTGTCCCGTGTCCCGCGGAGTTTTAAAAAAGTCCCGATTTTTGGAAAGAATGCACGACAAGCTAGGGAACAGCGGGAGATAGACCAAATTTTTAATCAAGAACCCCCTCCCCCCAAGTCAAAATAAAATCTGGTCACCTTATCCTCAACTGTCCTGCTGGAGCAGCACTGTCTGTGCTTGGCCTGTACGTGGCATTTGGGGTCACAGTGGGAGGCTCAAGGACGTCACGCGGGGGTACCCCATACCCCCAAACCTCCCACGGGCACTCTCGCTACACAGCGGCGTGTGCTAGAGGCTCCCATGCCCCGAGCCCTGCGCATGCTCCTCCTTCTCTCCCTGACTCACCTCCTCTCCCAGCTCCTCCCGGTTTGCTCCTCATCCTCCAAAGGCCCTTCCTTAGGACAACCTCTTTCCATCCCTCCGTCCTCTGTCATATCATCATTGACTGCGTAACACTTGTCACCATGGAGGTTTTACATACATTTATCTGTGACTATTTGCTTACTCCCATTCGATTCACTCAAAGGACCAAATGCCATGAAAGCAGAGACCGTGTCTGTCTCTGCTCATCGCGCCCACCCCCCGCCCCGGGCCTAGCGCAGCACCTGCGACACAGTCTGCTGGACAGTGTCCATGCAGCTCACTGGGCAACGAGCTGGCTTGCTCTCAGGGGCTCCTCGTCGGCTGTCCTTCCCTTCCCTCCTTCTCCGGGCAGAGCCTGCCTCTCTGCAAGCCTCACGTTCCTAATCTCAGCTGCTTCCATCAGAGCTGACCCACCCTGAGTCTCTTTCTGGGGTTCCATGGATGAGGAGGACTGAAGACATGGACTGTCCTGCACATTGAAGGACAGGGTGTCTTCCCTCCCTCCCAACTGTCACTCATGTTAGCAGGAGTACCAGCACCCTCTCTCAGGGCTGGGAGTTTCAGTAACCTACGGCGACAGCTGGGGGGGTGGAGGGGAGACATTCGACTTGGAGGCAAAGCTTAGTGGCTCCTCAAACCACGCCCGGCTGGCAGCACTCCGGCTCCTCTCCGCCTGCTGCTTGTCTCTGGGCCCAGGGCACCTGCCCAGGGCACCAACTGTCACACTTGGCCCGGCCTCCTTCCTGAGGTGCCTCCCTCCCCTCGGCCACCCAGTGACCTTCGGGCTGCTTTCTTGATTTCCGCCCTGTGAGTCAGGAACACTATAAGCACCCAGGAGAACATGGCGACAGGTGGGTGTTGCCACTGAGGGCTGTCACAAAGTTCACTGGGAGAGAAGCATGAAGGGTGGAGGGCCGGGCCCCCGCCAGACCTCGCTGCCACACACCTGCCCACTGATTACCTCTGTCTGCACACATGGGGACAGGTGAAGCTTGTGAGTGAGGCCAGTCCCCCAGGTAGCCTCCCCACCTAGGCTGGGGTCCATCTGGCTTCTCCTCTACTTTCAGTCTATTCCTTCTAGAAGCTCCTTCCCGATAACCTACAGGCTCTCAAGTCTCTCTATCTTCTATCCCAGGAGGGGACAGGAAAACCTCCTCAGAATGCTGGGTGGCCCGCTGGCCTCAGTGCTCTCGCCTCTCTGTTTGGTGAGCTCCTTGATGGGCCCGTTTTGCTGCCTCTACCTCCTCACTTCCTGCTTGACTTAGAAAACTGTCACACGGCTTTAGGGTTACAAGAGCACCGCATGCTTGTTGCAGAACATTTAGAAACTAAAAATGCACAAAGAAAAAGCCAAGTTGCTGCCATGATCCCAGAACCTAGAGATAACTGATCCTGCATTTGAGTCTGTTTTCTTCTAGAATTTGCTTTCTCTCTGTGACAGTATGAAAGTGGGTACTACTCTGTACAGTTGCACCTCCTGCTGCAGTCCCTCACATACACAAGTTCAACCTTGTGAACCGAATCACTTGGGGGCTATTTCGAGTCCCATCCCCTCGGCGAGCCTCTCCCTTACAATCCTTCGGGGCTGCACACGGCCCCTGTCCCCTCTCCCCCAGCACTTCCCTCCTTAACACTCGCACTAACAGTTAATGAGGCTCCGTGGCCATGCTGGCTGACAGTGACCTAGCTGCCTCCCCCGCCAGGCCTGCCCACGAGCCACTCAATCAATAGGTCTCATTAGCGCCGCGCTCTGCGCAGACACCTTGGGGTGGGAGCTGGCAAGTATGGATATAAGAGAAGTCGGAGACAAGGGCTTGGCTGGGAGGAGCGCACCATCTGGCGAGGGGAGGAGGCCTGCACACACCCACCCACAGCAATGCGAGAATTACGTGATCACCGGGCAGACACTGCCCCAAATGATTCAGAACAGCCAGCAAAGAAAATGAAACGAATTCGGAAAAACGTATGCGCCCCTAAGCTCATGCAGTGTTATTAACAGTAGTCAAGACATGGAAGCAACCGAGGTGTCCATAGACAGACAGATGGATAAATATGTGGTACGTACACACAAGGGAATAGTATTCAGCCACAAAGAAGAATGAAATCTTGCCATTTGCTACGACATAAATGGACCTAATGGCATTACGCTAAGTGAAATATGCTAGACAAAGACAAATACCAACGATTTTACTTATTTGTGGAATCTACAACAAGCAACACAAAACTGAAACAGACTCATAGAGACCGAGACTGAAGGGATGGTTGCCAGAAGGGAGGCGTGGAGAGAGGGGGAAAGAGGTGAAGGGGCATAGAGTCACTAATATTGTGAGGAGTGTGCGTGGTGACAGATACCAGACTTAGTGTGCTGGTCACACTGTAAGGTATATAAATGTTGAATCACTGTGTTGTACACCTGAAACTAATATTGTATGCCAACTATAGTTGATAGATAGGTGATAGAGATAGGTAGGTAGGTAGGTAGATAGATGATAGATAGATAGATAGATAGATAGATAGATAGATAGATAGATAGATAGATAATACATAGATATAGAGATATAGACAGACAGACAGACAAGAGAAAAGCCAGCACCGGTGGCTTTGATCCGGGTGGGCTCCTGGAGGAGGTGGAGTATAAACACACTTGTGATTATTTTCCCAGTGCCTTGCACTAAACTAAGACCTTAGGGAAAACTTATTGAATTGATTGGAATTTAGAGATTCCTAAAGATTCATGTTTAACAGTCGAACAAACATTCATTGATGTCTGGCCCGTCCTCCCGCCTCTCGGTCCCTGCTACCCCTGTAGGTGTGAAGTGCCCCCCCTCTCTAGAGACCAGCACTTTCTCAACACCAGAGCATGTGTCTAGTCCTGGGGCAGACGGGGGCCCTTCTGACCCCTGGCATGTCCTCCCTAAGAAAGTGGTTTCTCTGAGCAAACGGATTTTCCTAAGTGGAGGCATCACAGCCAGTTTCCCAAGGGTTCCCATAATGGGCTGCGTGTGCTTCACACAGCCAGTTCCATCAAGCATTTCATTATCCTCCTTGGATGCATTACTTTCCGGTTAGCTCTCAAGAGACACTTTATCATCTTCTTAACAAACCTTAATTATTTACAAGCAATCGTTGAGTCTTCCAGCTGGGTCTCCATGCCCCAACCCCTTAGGGAGGTCGCATGCCCTCTCCTGTTTGCATCTGGGGCACTTTGTAGACTCAGCTGCCCCTCCCTGGGCCTCCTTGGGTCTCCTTTATTTGATTTTTTGGCATTTTCTAGCAAGTTGTAGAATATGGTCCTTAACCAAGTGTCTCTGCTTGTAAATCCTACCCATCCTTTAAGCTTGGCTTCTCTATAACTCACTCATTTGCTGTCAGGGAGCACTTAAGAGAGCACCTCCTACGTGTGAGGCCCTTTGTGAGCCCTGGGGATACGAAGATGAAGAAAACACAGCGTAGCTGAGGAGAAAGACAGGACAACATAGAGGGCTGTGGGGTTCGTGCTCATGCGCCAGGGGAAAGCGGGGGTGTGCTCCATGTGCTCATGCCACCTTCACAACAACCTTGAGTTGGGTCATATCACCCTCGTTTCACTGCTGAGCGAGCTGAGGCACGGAGTTCATTGATTTGCCCCTGGCTGCGCATCTAGGAAAATGAAGCAGGGAGCTGGCCTGGGCAGTTTGGCTCTAGCATGTGTGCTCTTGGCTACCCTGTCGTACTGTGTGATAAACTTTTACGAGAGAGCTAGTCATGGCTAGTAGGCAGCACAGGACAGAGCAATCAACTCCACTTGGGAAAGTCTGAACATTTTCTCTAGGACAACGTTGGCACTCAAAACATCTTCCTTAGCAAGTGGCTGCAGTGCAGGGAGAGTCTGTCCTTTGCAGGTGAAAGTACTTGCTCCAGCCCCCCACCCCACCGCCCAGGTTAGCACAGCACCAGCAAACCAGCAAACTACTAGTTGTGAACACTCTGGTGACTTATCAGACAGATGCATCGGGGCAGCTCAGACTTGACAAGAAAGAAGCAGAGGAGGGAGGAAAGAATACTTCCGGAGCAGGAAGGGCCCAGCTTCTGGGAGGCCACAAAATGCAAGCGCTGCAGCTATGGGGGTGGCGGCAGGCTGGAGCGTGGATTCTGGGCACCTGCAAGGAAGATTCCCGACAGCCGCTGACACCTTGGATTTAGCCCAGTGAGCCTCGGCTGACCATATGTACCTTTTGAAACAGGACAGTACCATTGGTTTCTGTCCTGTTTAAAGTAGTATGTCTGTTCAGCCCACCCAACATAGGCCCGTACAAGGAAGTAGAAAAGGGTAGTGGCTGGAAGGTTCTAGAAATTTCTAGAACTTTTCCAGTTGGTAGTTTTCTAATCACGCATTAGGTGTTCCACCTTGGGGTTTATGTCTCATCCACCGAGTAGGGATGCAAAGATCCCACAGAAGAGAACGTGATGGCTGCAGTGTTAATGAGCATAAAGCCTATGGCGAGAGGTGGAAGGAGCGGGGTATGTTCCGGATGCAGGTGGGAGAGCGGGCGGTTCCAAGCATCAGAAGCCTCTGAGTGTGGGATGGGAACTCACTGTCTTTGTTGCCAGTAATGTCAGCACAGGAGGAACTGACAGAATCCGTGGAAAGGGTTTAAATGAGCTGTGGAGGACCCCCGGTTATGGCTGTGGGCGTGAAGCTCTTCAGCCGGGGATGCATTCTCATCTAGAATTATGAACAATGTGTGCCTCAGGGCACAGGGCCCAGCTCCAGAGGTCCTTTGCAGGTTTACAAGTAGCATCTGAATAGTGCCATGCATTGTTCCGGCTTTGTTTTCTTTCTCTTTTTCTTTTCTTTTCTCTTTTAAAGGTTTATTTTATTGTTTTGAGAGAGGGAGAGAGACAGAGAGAGAGAGACTGGGGAGAGGGCCCAGAGCAGTCTCCATTGTTGTACATAATTAGTTGTGACATGTTTCATTCCACACAGGTAGGTGTGGGGCCATGCAGGGCAAAAACCAAACTGGGGGCCTCCCGCATGGGGGCAAGAACCTTCGCCACTGAGCCATCCCACTTGTTACCAGTTGTACTGCAGTTCAGCGTGTGGATTTGCATGGGCCGGGACTGGGACTTGAATCCTGGACCTCACAATAGCCAGGCAAGTGCTCAACCACTGAGCTATCCCAGCATCTCCAACATAATGTTTTAAGGAAGTTTACAAATTTGCACTGGGTCACTTTCAAAGCCATCCTGGGCCACATGTGGCCCATGGCCCATGGGTTGGACAAGCTGGCTCCATGCACTCCTACTTCCTAAAAGTAGAAGTTGTGCATGAAACGTGGTGTACAGATATGGGAATCAAAGTTCCAGAGGGACATTTCTGAAATGAGAAGAGAACTGGGAGAGGAAATGATGGCTGAGAGGTGCGCTGGAGGGAAAAGGCAGGCCTTAGACACCCGGCCACGCCCCGAGCTTCTCTGTGAGACTGCAGGGTGGGGGGAGCGTGGGCTAGGGTATCAGTCTTCACCCAGCCTTGGAGGAGAACAGCTGGTGAGCCCTGGCCAAGATGTCAGCTGTAGGGAGGCAGGATGGCTCAGCGGATTCAGCACTCATCTTGCAGCCCCAGGGACCGAGGATCAAGTCCCAGCCCCGGCCCATATGGACCCATATGCTGAACTGGGGCGAGCTTCCCATGGGGGAGGCCCCCAGCCAGTTCCCTCCCTGCGTGGCCCCGCACCCACCTGTGTGGAATGAAACCATGTAGAAAACTAATGACGTACATCATGGAGACTGCTCTGGGCCCTCCCCCTTCTCTCTCTCTCTCTTTGTCGCTCTCTCTGTCAAAAACAATAAAAATAAATCTTAAAAGAAAACAAATGATGTCAGTTGTAGTGTGTCTTGCTGTGGTTGGAGGAGGAAAGACGTCACTGGGCATTCCTTCCGAGGTCCTGTGGGCAATGAGCAGATGTGTCCCTGTTGTGTACCTCTCCCATGTCCCACTTTTTTCCAGTCTGGGTGAGTGTCGATGCCATCTCTGTGGAAACCCCCCAGGAAGTTCTGCGGGCTGCCCGGGGAAAGAGTGTCACCCTCCCGTGCACCTACCACACTTCTACCCTCAACCGAGAAGGATTTATCCAATGGGACAAACTTCTAAGGAGTCACACGGTAAGGATCTTCAAAAAGTTGGGGACATCGTGGAAAGGAGTACAACTAGTAAGTGGCGAAACTAGGATTGGTGTACATCTTAGTGCCATGTTCTGTTTGATGAATGATCAATGAATAAATAAAATCCGAAGGCGAGAATTAAGTAAAAGTGGCATGGAAGCGAAGGAGGGCGGCCTAGCACGATGCCGGGCAAGTAGAAGGTGTTCAGTAAATGCTGGTTGCGCCGATGAGTGAGAATAGACAGGGGACTGAAATGCGATGGGCAAGAGAGATGCCAGGGGTGACAAGAGGCGAACGAGCCGGGTGAGAAACCGCCACTGAGCCACGTGTGCTCCTGTGGTGTGACCTGCCTACCTGCCCACCTGCCCCATCCTGCAATACTTTTATGAAATAAATGTGCACACTGTAAGGTGGGCCCTGCGTATTAGAGCTGTGTGTTCCAAACGGCTGGTGTGTCAGCGCTTCTGGGCTGGGGTGGGGGTGGGGGCAGGCAGGACAGGCTGCAAGATGCGCCGTGCCAGGGAAAACCAAGTGGCATTTTCCTTCCTTCCAGGAAAGGGTACTGATCTGGAAATTTTCGAGCCAAAGCTACATCTACGGTGACCTCTACAAGTCCCGCGTCAACATTTCAGGCACTGCTGAGCAGTCAGATGCCTCCATCACTATTGGCCAGCTGACCATGGATGACAATGGCACCTATGAGTGCTCAGTCTCGCTGCTGGAAGACCTGCAAGGCACCTCCAAGTCGCGTGTCCGCCTCCTGGTCCTGGGTGAGTGTCTCCATCTCCTTCCTGGGTGGTAGGAAGTGGGTGGGTCAGGGGTGGGGTGCAAGGAGGGGAAGCACGCTGGTGGCAGGACAAAGCCAGAGGCAGGAATGCCTGACCAGGAGCTAAGAGCCCGCCCCCGGGCCTGACTGTCTCAGGGCAGGGGCGCTGGGCCTCCCACTGGAACAGAGACTACTCTGAGTTCTCCATGAGCGGCAGACAGTGCCCCAGTTGGAGTGGTCTTGGGAGTCAGCCTGGGAGTCTCTGTGCATGCGGCCCAGTGCTCTTTCCTGCCCACCTCCATAAGGGGGGAACGCGGAAATTTTAGGTCCTGTTCAAAGGTGTGCACTGTGCCTGACCTTGATGCTGCGGGCCATCATGCCCCTTACAGGTAGTGCTCTTTCCTGCCACAAATTCAACTAATCGGCAGAAACCCTCCCCACCACCATCCCCGACCCCACTACCCCAACAACACACCATTGGTCATGTTCTATTGCCTGTGAAATAAATTCCAAGACAACATTCGTTTCATACGGATAACATCTTATTGGAGTTTGCAGTTTTGCAGGGCTCTGAATGATGATCTATATTAGTATCTTCATTTGGTAGATGAGGCTCAGAGAAAGGAAGCACCTGCCTCAAAGTCAAAGTTATTGGAAAAGCATTAGTGAGCCCTTACTCTATGGCCAATAGAAGAAATGGCCCCCGTCCTGGGAGGGAGCAACATTTAAACAGAATGATGCATCGTTTTTCCTTTATTCTTTCCCTTCACACTATTTAGTGGGATATATATATATATATATATATATATATATATATATATATATATATACATTTTTTTTTTTAAGATTTGCTTTATTGACAGAGAGAGATAGAGACAGAAGGGGGAGGGCCCAGAGCAGTCTCCATAGTTGTACAGCATTAGTTTTTCGACATAGTTTCACAGGGTGGGAACCCGGCTGGGGCCTCCTGCATGGGAGGCACACCCTCACAAGCCGGGGCTGAACGGGGGGCCTCCTACATGGAAGTTTGCCAGCAGGAACCAAACTGGGGACCCCCACATGTGGGAAGCCCACCATAGTTCAGCATATGGGTCTGAACGGGCTGGGGCCGGGACCAGGACTCATTCCTTGGATCTCAGGGCTGCGAAGCGAGCGCTCAACCTGCTGAGCCATCCTGGCATCCCCGGATACAGGATATAATTCTTAATGGCATGAAGTTGCTGCCTGGCTCTTTGAAGCATTGTAATGAGTCAAACCATATAGCTCTGAATGAAGAATGGCTAACCATATCTCCTTCCATCCTCCTACCAACAAAGTAGCCAATGGTAATTCTGACGTATTCTTCCATGCTTCTCTCCAGTCTTTTCAACACACACGCACATGCACACACACACGCACACGCACACATGCACACTATTTCTTTCTTTCCATTCCTTTTAAAAAAAAGAGAGATCATATTATGAAGTCCATTCTGCAACTTTCTTTTCTTAATTTCATGCAAATTTCTTCAACCCATGGATGTACTATGATTTGTGTTCCATACTGATGAATGTTCTCAGCATTGTTCATTTGTATGAACAATACTGATATATATATTCTTTCACTGTGTTGCTTTTATTTCTATTGGGTAGATTCTTAAAAGTAGGATTTCTAGGTCAAAGACTGTACCTTCATTCAGTGTTAATCCATACTGGCAAATTACTTTCCTCAAAGTAAACTGCCATGAACATCCGTGAGCATACCCGTTTTCCCATAGCCTTACTGAATATTATCAATCTTTTTAATTTTTGTAAATTGCTAGGTGAAAAACATTCAGTTCAGTCTAGGTCAACATTGCAATCTAACACCCAAGAAGCTTCACTTCTCCCCAGCTTCCCAGGCTGAAGCCTGACACGCCTCGCTGGGGCCAGAGGTGGACGAGGGCTCTAGTCTCCTTAGCCCACCCCCTCTGACCCCTATTTCTGGCTCCTCTGAGGTCATGGTGAAGAGATGGGGGTTAAAGGGCAAAGGGCAAAGGCCTGTGCCTTGCTAGGCCACCCACAATCTCTGTTGGCTGCCACAGAATCCCAGTTTCTCTAGACTGATTTCACTTTTTGATGCACTCTCTCTTGCACTCTATAGTGAACATCAGCTTGCCAGTTATGTTCTGTCTCCTGTGGCATTAACTTGTGTTCTGCCCTTCCTGGGCCCAGGCCAACCAAAGGTCAGGGTGCCGAGCAATGCCAGCCCCGGTGTGCCCGTCTGCCGAACGCAGCATCTTGGACACATCACTCATTGAGAACTGCAATTCTGAACTGCTCTTCCTCATGAAGTCTTAGCTCAGGGTCTGGGACACAGAAGTTCCCCCTCCCTCCCCCCCCCCCCCCCACCGCCCCCGGCCTGTGAGTGTGTGCACTGTTGTTTCTGGGTGTTTATGAGGAGCTCTGAAATATCACCACCAAACTTTATCTTCTAGCATTTTTACAGCTGTGTTTTAGCTGCCCCAGATTCTATGTGGAGTACTGTGATGTATTTTTCTACCATTAAATTGGGGGCTTCCTCTCTGGGGGCCCCCTAGGTCAAAATCTTTAATGCACAGAAGGTTGTTAGAATGGGGCTTGTTTCTGCTCTCTCCCGTTCTACCACTATAGCAACTTTAGTCCAAATGCAAATAAACAAATAGCTGTGTTGGGTGATCTTTGCCTCTTTAAAAAATAATAGTTTAAAAAAAATAAGAAACCAAAAAAGAACATTCACCCACATCACTGGGTTAGATGTTCTCCATGTTTTCTTTCAGGCCCCGTGCTTGTGTATTTACATACATAGCTGACTTGGAAGCTTAAGAAGTCGGTACTTTTCTCTTCTCGTTTCACACCACATAATGCTGTCTGAGCACCTGCCGCCTTTAAGCTGCATGCACTCCAGCGAGGGGATGCACAGTCCAGTTTCGGCACTGGACACTCAGGCTGTTTCCATTTAGAGCGATTGTAAATAATGTTGCAACACAGCATTTTGTGGGCATAGCACTTAATTGTTACTTGCATGAGCTCCTTGGAGAGAGTTTACCAAACCAAGAGAATGAAAGTTTTTATCTAGTTTCTTTTCCTCCATTCTGCCCTTCCCACATTGCTCAGGTTCGCCCCAGGTGAGACCCTCACTTCTCCGCACCAGGTCCTTCTCTGCCTACTTCTGTCTCCTGGCTCTCCGTAAAACTAGCTTGTCCAACCTGTGGCCCAAGGACCACATGCGGCCCAGGACAGCTTTGAATGCGGTCCAACACAGTTGGTAAACTTTCTTAAAACATTAGATTTTTTTTCTTTAGTTCATCAGCTATTGTTAGTGCTAATGTATTTTATGTGTGGCCCAAGACAATTCTTCCAATGTGGCTCAGGGAAGCCAGAAGGTCGGACACTCCTGCGGCTTAAACAACTCGCATATTTTGCCAATAAGCAGGTTGGGGGAAGAGAGCAGAACCCCACATAAATGTGGGTGTCCGGCCCCCATACCCTCCCAAGGTCGCTGCATTTCAGGAGAGGAAGTAGTTAACTCCAAGGGGGGAGAGACACAAGTTTAATCTGAGGTTACGAACGCAGTTAAACTCATGTTTTTCTTTAAAAATGAGAGAGATCAATTTGTACTATATGTTAAGAAATCCATCAAAATTATTATTTTTTTCAGTTTTCTTTCCAAATGGTTCTCTTGGGGGGCAGAAGGGCTTTAATTAGGTGGAGCTGCTTCACTCCCCTCACCCCCTTCCCGAGCTAGAAACAGTGAACTGAAGCCAGCTGGGGACATCAGCCGACTCCCGGCCTCTGGGGCCCCCTTGCGTCCACAGTGGGAGTCGCAGGCTCTACTGAGGCCTCCAGCACATGGCGTCCCCTGCTCCCTCATCACTCCACCGGCAATAAATATTCAGGTGGCATCTACATTCTGTCTAGAAGGGAGGGCCAGCCAACTGAGACTGGAGTTCTCCAGGGGTCCTGCAGTGGGTGGAAGGAAGCGCTGCTGGGCTAGAGGGGAGAGGTGCGTCCTGAACAACTTCCCCCAGAACTTATGCAGGGAGGGGTGAGCAGAGACTGGAGTTCACGCTGCATGCTCAGTGACCCTGCACCTGTACACTCTGGAGTAGCGTGGGCAGCGTTCTTTCCTGGGGCAGGCAAACCATCCAGAGGGGCATGTAAAGAAAGCAGCAGAGCGGACGGGCCCACCACCAACGGGTTCTAGTATAAGGCGCTCCCTTGTGCAACCTTTCCTTCCAGCGCGGAAGGACACAGCCTGGTCTCAGGCATACTTTATGCTTCAGGCCTCAGAGCCTTTGCACTCTCTGTTCCCTCTGCCTGGCGGGCCCTCTCCTCTCTGACCACCACTGCCTCCACTGTGGCCCCCTTCACTCCCTCTTCCTTTAGGCCAGAAGCCTTGCTATGACAGAGTCCATGTCCCTTGTCCACACCTTCCCTGTCCCAGCAGCCCTGCCTCCTGCCTGGTCATCATCCAAGTACTTGTCTTTTGCCCCCACTGAACTCTTTGAACACAGGAACTTGCCCACTACGTCATGAGTCCCCAGTGGTGCCAGGCGAACAGTAGGAGCCCAATTGGGTTTGTAGAATGAGCTGCTCTACAGTTATGTTAACATAACCATGCTAAGTGGGAGGCACTGGCTTAGGTCTGCAGGGATTCTGGGAGATCAGGTGAGTATGTGAGTTATGGGGGCCTGCTGGGCTTTGTACGCTTCTTTCTGTGGGCATCCCTGTCCTTATCTCTGCCCCTTGTTCTCTCCCATCCCCTTGGTCCTCACTCCCCACACAGCACACACCTCTGCAGCTGCCTGGGGCCTCCTCCATCTCCCAGTCTCTAAGGGCAACTGCATTTTATCAGCAAAGCACAGAAAGAGGGTGATGCTTAACCTAGAGGGACCGATCCTGAGAAGTTCAAGGTGAAGGGCTTTAGAGAGAGGGGCGTCCGCTTAACCCAGGGGGAGGCAAACTGGCCAGATCTATTCTGCAGATGGTTTTTATGTGGCCTGCAAGCTAAGGGTGGATTTTCTATTTCTATAGAGTTATTAAAAAAGAAGCAGGGAAAGCCAGGATGGCTCAGCGGGTCAAGCGCTCGCTTTGAAGCCGAGGACCGAGGATCGAATCCCAACCCCGGCCTGTGCGGACCCACGTGCTGAACTGTGCTTCCCAAACGCAGTGAGGCCCCCAGTTCAGTTCAAAAAAATAAAAATAAAAAAAATAAAGAAAAAAGAAGCAGTGACAGCAGCCATGATGTGGCCCACGAAGTCTAAAATATTACCATTGTTACAGAAAAAGTCTGTCGTCTTCTCATGTGGTGGGTGGGAACACTGGGGACTGAAGGATTTATCTAAAAGAGCACAGATGAGTCACTGTCAAAGGGAGCTTCTGGGGGCCGGTGGAGAAAGCCCTGGCTCTGCAGTCAGAAGCCCGGGGCTCCAGGCCCACCTGTGCTGGGACCCCTGCCTCGCCTCCCCTTTGGGCCTCAGTACCCCTGTCTATAATGGTGATGACTCGGAACTAGCCATCTGGAGGAATGCTTCCCCCCACCTGCTGCCTCAGGCCACTCAGGAGGTGTTCTGGGTGAAGGCCATGAATTTCTCTGCCTGTGGACAAACAGGGCAGTGCGCGCGTGCGTGTATGTGTGGTGGGAGGTGGCTGTCACCAAGCCCCACCTGATAATGCCTTCTCTTTGGCCCCTCCCCTACACAGTGTCACCCTCCAAACCCGACTGTGGCATCCAGGGAGAGACGGTGATTGGGAACAACATCCAGCTGACCTGCCAATCGAAGGAGGGCTCCCCAGCTCCTCAGTACAGCTGGAAGAGCTACGACCTCCTGAACCAGGCGCGGGCTGGCCCGCCAGGTAATGGGTCACCAGGGAGGCGGGGCCCCTGCATGGAGATGCAGCTGCCCCGGGGGACTGGGGCTGGCCAGTCAGGTCCCTCTGAAGGCTGTCCTTTCCCCAACAGGAAGTCCACAGTGCTATCCCTTGAACCATCTCTTTAAGCACTGTTTTCTCATAATCAACCTACCTACCTCACAGGGTGTTGAGAAACAAAAGCGACTTCATGTAAAGCACGAAGTGGAAGCACACACTAAGTGTTAACTGGTCTTCCTATTCCCTTCCCCATAATTCAGTTCTCTGAAATCAGCATATGGGTGGGCTTTTAGCTTTGACTGTGATTATGTCCCAACGTATACATTTGAGACTCCAAGTCTAACTATGGCTCCACTCAAGGGTGGGAATTCCTGTTTCCATTCCCTCTTCAGGCTGGACTGTCTCAGACCCCCCTGACCCTCACCGCCCCCAAAGTGCCTTGTTTTGTGGCCACCCCCCACCACCACAGCTCAGGGCTGCCGCTGCCAGGGGGCTGCTGGGACTCAGGGAAGGGGCTGGAGCTTCCACTTACGGTGGCTAGGACACCAGTTTTGTCCTGGGCAGCTCGATATCTGACCTTTTGGTCAGGAAACAAAGTGACAAAACAAACGAACCAACAAAAACCTCTGTAAATCTCCGACTGCCATTCTGCTGGGCCCTGGGCCTGGTGCCCGCTGCCTGCCGGTTGCACCCAGCACTCCCAGAGACCAAGAAAGACGAGGCCCTCGGTGGCCCTCGGGCTGACTTCCAGGAGGTCTTCCGGGCAGTGCCGGGGGAAAGGGAGCCAGAAGTGAGCCACGGAGCGGTGGTGTGAGACAGGTTCTAGGAAAACAGGGCTGGAGGCAAGGGAAGAGCGGCAGGCCCTGCTGAGCCTGGCCGGAGGAGTGCCGACAGGGGCTTTGTCACACCGGGATAAACTTTGTCACTCTACCCTTACTGATCTGAAGGCAGAACAAGAACCTCTTCAAACTGAAAAAAAAAAAAGAATCCGCTTGATCTGATATAAAATAGATGTCATGTGCATTTCAACAAGCTTTCTGTTTTGTTTACGTATTTCTGGTTGGCAAAGTTTTATGGAGTATGTTTGGAATCTCTGCTGAAACCACCTGGCGGCTCTCTGGCCCCAGGGCCATCCCTGTGAACTGGGCCTGTGAACAAACCAGTAACTCCAGCACCTCCAAGGTCTGTCATGGACTCTGGTTGGTCTGGCCTTCCTGACAGCAAATTGAGTACAGGGAGGGTCCAAAGCTGCAAGTGACAAGGTGGTGAATAGTTTTCTACCCAGTGACATTGTGACCCAAAGGCGGTTTCTCTGAGGAGGGGCGTTTGAGCTGACAGTATAGTGTGGTGGCTAAAAGCAGGGCATGGGCTTGGAACCTGGCTGTGCCACTTGCTCGCTGTGTGACCTTGGCAAGTTACTTAGCCTCTCTGTGCCATAGTTTGTACATTAAAAAAGGGGGCATTAAACTAGTATTTACTTCACAAGGTTGTTGTGAAAATTAAAAGTACACGTGAAGCACTGAGGCCGGTGCCTGGGAGATAGTGAGCACTCAGTTGAGGCCAGGTCTTATTAGCTGTTATGTGGCTGGATCCGTAAGGATGAGCAGGCCAGGCACAGAGACAGCATGGGCTTTGGTGGGTAGAGCCCTCATGCGCAGGAAGGACGGGAGATAGTGCTGTAAGCAAGGGTGGCGGTAGACTGTGACGGGCCTGTGCATCAGGTCGGGGGCTGGCCTGCGCCTTGCAGGCCCCAAGCACCTTCTGAGGAGCACCCCGAATGGGCATCCCACTTACAGCTCTCCTGCTGCCACCAGGAACGCGCCCTCTGATTGTCAGAAGCCACATTTGGTTTTTTCAGTAATACAAAAGAAGAGAAACCTGAGGACAAGGAAGGAAGAGTCACTTCCCTGCTTTGAAAAAGCTTCACCCTGCCTCGAATTAACATTTGCTCACAGTCAGAATTGGATTCTGGGAGTGACAGGGAGTGTGGTCGTCAGTAATAATGATGCTCCATGCACCTGACAGTGGGCTGGGGGGAGTGGTTCTCACCCTGCCTCACAGAGCCCTAGAGAGTTTATCATGTCTGCACCCTCTGGGGGTGAGGCCAAACCCATTTCTGACTGTTAAAACGTCTCAGTCCACAGTGGACAAAATGCAGAAATGGGTGGCTCCACCCACCTATGTCTGAGGACAGGATTCCCCACATTAGAGATCGCTTCCTTTAACTCAGTCGGTGGAAGCAAGCCAGCAGTGAGAGGAACAGGGATCCGGAATCAGCACAAAGGGATTTGAGTCCTGGCTTCTCCACTTTGTAGCTATAAGTTATTCACAGCCTCTCGGACCCTTGGTATCCTCATCTGAAAAACGGTGACCGTCATTGTATTGCCTTCCCCAAAGGCTGTGATGAGGATAAGAGGAGAGCCCTGAACAGCCTTTGCAATCTCATCCTTTGTAACCACAGCTTCATGAGCTGACGGGGAGGAATTTGGATGTCAAGGAAGGGCTTCTCGCAGGGAAATCTCTCCAGCAGGAGTAGAGGGACGGTAAGGCCACGCCCCTGTGCAGTTCCCGTCTTGGCCACAAGATGTCACCACTGTGACAGAAACATTAGTTCCAGCAGGATTTCAGGAACTATTAGGTTAGGTCCTTTCCAAGAAAAGGGACTTAGGAGCCCCAACTCAGAATCAAAGCAGGTCTTGGGGCACCAGATACAGACTGGTTAACCCCAGAACAGCTTCTAATGTCCGCTGTTTGCTTCGAGGAACTGGGGAAGGATGGTAAGGCGGGCACTGTTTTTATTTCCATTTATAAATAAACGGAGGCTCAGTGAAGCTGAGTTAATTGCCCAAAGTCACAAATTCAGTAAGTGGCAGAACCAGGCTTCAAACTCAGGGTGCCCACTGGGTTGCCAGCACTTCAGGGTTGTGCACCTGCCTGGTTTTGCTGTCCTGCAGCCTGCAGGGGGTTGCAGGTGGGCCTGGGCAGGTGCTTGTACCCATCCTGGAATTCAGGCCCATGATCCTAGTAGTTCCCACTGTACTGTGGTGCCTGTCTCCTCACCCCGACTCTTCTTGCTCCCCAGTCGTGGGGCAGACCTTGTCTCTGAAGAACATCTCCATTGACATGTCAGGCTACTACATCTGCACCTCCAGCAATGAGGTGGGGACAGAGTCCTGCAACATCACGGTGACCGTCAGACCACGTAAGAGCAGCTAAGGTGGTGGAGGGAGAGGTGGGGAGAGGACAAAGGTCAGAAGATGACTGGCTGGGAGTCTAAAGAACCAGCTGAGAGAGGCTGCAGGGGAGGTGAATTGGCAGCCTCTTTAGGGTCCCCGGCTGGCCCCGTCCCAGTCCCCCATCCCAGTTCCCATCCCAGGCCCCCATCCCAATTCCCATCCCAGTTCCTATCCCAGGTCCCATCCCAGTTCCCATCCCAGTTCCCATCCCAGTTCCCATCCCAGGCCCCGTCCAGTTCCCATCCCAGTTCCCATCCCAGTTCCCATCCCAGTTCCCATCCCAGGCCCCATCCCAGTTCCCATCCCAGGCCCCCATCCCAGTCCCCATCCCAGGCCCCCGTCCCAGTCCAGTTCCCTTGGTTCTTTGGAAGTAGCACCTAGGACTGGCTCCTGTGGACTGCTCAGTCGGCCTGCCCTCATGACCACTCAGTGGGCAGGGTGAGTGCCCGGAGCCAGCTGCCACCCAGTCTGGACCCCATCCTTTGAGATGGGTCACTGACCAGCCCTGGGACAAGCTGGAGTGGGAACGGGCCTGGCTGAAAGTTAAGGGCTTTTCTGGAGTATAGGGATGCACAGCCACTGGCAGTGCCTCCATCCTGCATTCCCGGCCCTGGTGGGTTCCATCGTGGCCTGCCCCCAGGAGCAGCAGCCCTGCCCCCTGGGCTGGGAGGGTCCACCTGGGGCACGGAGCCGCTCACCCCGCAGCCTGGGCTCCAGTGGGGCCGGGGAGATGCAGCTGCCGGTGCCTTGCAGCCTCCATGAACGTGGCCCTGTACGCGGGCATCGCGGGCGGCGTGCTGGCCGCCCTCATCCTCATCGGCGTCCTCGTCTACTGCTGCTGCTGCCGGGAGAAGAGCGAGGCCAAGGACTCCAGGCCGTGAGTGTGGGCAGCCTGGTGGCACATCACCCAGCAGGGACGGGGGTCGTTTGGATCAGCCCCATTCTGCAGCTGAGAAGAGGGCAAACGGTCCACGCCAGCGGCCTGGTCGTCCCACACTTGACCGGAGGCCCTTGAACCTCAGGGCAGGGCTTCCTGTGGGTGCCAGGGCCCAGCGTGGGGTGGGCACTCTTGTCGGGTGGAGCCAGCCTGCTCCCGTAAGGCCCTCAGTTCTTGGGGGAACAAGTCTGTGCCACCTCCCTGTCCTCTCTGAGCCCCCCTTCAGCCCAGGGTCCCTTTGCGGCTGTGGGAACGGAGGGTCACACGGAGCGCTAGGCTGACCAGACGAACGGCTTGAAATGAGACAGAAAACGACGGTACCGTTCCAAACGGTACGTGGCCAGCCTGTCCCTGGCGAACCTCTGTTCTCACTGCCCTAGGAATCGGGCGATCTACCGGGAGCCCCCGGAGCAGCTAAGGGAGCTTCCTGGAGAGCAGCGGCTGAGGGAACCTTCTGGAAGGTGGGAAGAGGAGGACGACTACAGGCATGGAGACCGAGGGAGCAACCGTAGCCAGTCCCCTGACGACGCTGGCCGAGGGTGACCAGGCTCTGCTGCAGAATGGGGGGAGGGTTGCGGTTCGCTCTGGCCTCCTGCCCCTGCCCTTTGCTCCAAGGCCGTTTTCCTGACCCTCTGTCTCAGCGTTGATGGAGCTTCCCGCGGGTCAGGTGGAGGGCAGGTGAGGCCTGGCTGGGGGACCTCACTCCTGCCCAGCGACCCCTCCCCCTGTCCTAGGAGCCTCAGGAGAGGAGGAGCTGTCAATCACCGTGCGCCCAGCTCCCAGGGGGCACCGGCAGGCGCGGTTGCACCCGATACATTGTGCTGAATGAGGAATAAACAAGTGCCTGAAGGCCTCCCTGTTATTTATCCAACTAACGTGTGAACTCCTGGTTCTGGGGCTCACGCTGGCCTGGCTCCCTTTGCAGCCTCATCGCCCGCAGATTCCCTGTGCGTTCAGACCCTGCGAGCGCAGGCCGCCGCCAGCCCCTCCGCCCGCTCCCTCACGGGCGTCGCTGTTGGCTGTCCACACAGTGGGCATCTCTGCCTGTCAAAACATCGCAGCTGTCCCCCCAGGCCTGTCTCTAATCTCTGTGAGTGCTGTAACCCTGTCTTGACCTCCCACACGTGGGAGCACCCACCGCCAGCCATGTGGCGCAGTGGGCTGCGCATGTGCCTGTGTTAGAGTCCTGCTCCTGGGGGCGGGGCCTGGGCCTCACACCTGCTTGCCCTGGAGCCTGCAGCCCTTCTAGCATGTGCTTGGTCCAGCTTCACTTGGGAAACTGCTTTGATGGGTTGGGTCTTCCCCTCTCTGGTGTCCCTGACATGACTGTGGGCACAAACATGATTCCCACCCAAATCCATTGGCTCATATGAGCTGATTTAAATAAACACACACACACACACACACACACACACACACACACACACACACACGAGCTTCTTTGCAGGTGGCCCAGGATTCTCACCTGGAGGGACTGCTCTCAAGGCCAAGGCCAGAGTAAGGGGCACGCCCACCCTGCCTCCTGACACCTAAGGCTGCCTTGCCCCGGCCTCTCCGGGCAGCTGCTGGCTCCTTGGCTGGATGGGGGCTGTACTGTGCCTCCCACAGTCACGTCCCTAGTTGGGGATTGTTTCTTCCACCCTTAAGCGTCCAGGACTGTCCTGGCTGCTTAGGCCTCGTGGCCCAGTGCACACTCTTACCCAAATGCCACTCACTTTTAATAAACATTGTCTTTTTGGGGTGATTAGAAAAGCAGTCCTGTAAATCTGTTGTCCATTTGTGATATGTTTTGTTGAATTCTGTGCTTCATTCAAAATGCTGTCAACAATATGTCACATCGGTGGAAATTCTCATTTTGCTTTGATGTGGGCTTTGTTGGCAGCAGGGTGGGGCTGTGTCTTGTGGGTCTGTATCTACTTCCTGGAGGCAGGCCTCAGGCTGAGCCGGGGGAGCAGAGGGCCGGGCCCTGCGGGTCCCCTCGCTATGGCCACAGCACAGTCAGGTGATGTTTGTGGTGGCTGGGACAGGACAGAGCCCTGCCTGGTGGTGCCCACAGCATCAGGAACACCGTGGCAGTCAGCTCACAAGCTTCAAGGGAGACGTGGACCTGCTCTTGCTGGTTAAGCCTCAAACGGTGCCCCTCCAAGAGAGAGGAGGAAGCCTCCCTCCTGTTGCAGCTGACAGGGGAGAGCTGGGGACCCTTTCCCCGCAAGGGCTTGCTCCAGTCAGCTCTCAGCTCTGGCGTTGTCTCTCCTGTCACACATTCAGGGGCTTCTTTTCCACGTCCCTTTCTTGTGGTGCCCTGTGCTTGGTACTGACCCAGGTACTGTCCCAGGTACTGGCATTACCATGGTCTGTCTCTGCCTCTCGAGGAGCTGGATCTTACTCGTGGCCTGGAGTGGGCTGACACTTGATAGCTGTTGAGTGAACGGTGCTTGGTGTCACTGCATCTTGCCCAAGGTCATCTAATCCCCCTGCTACTCAGACGGTGCCAGGCTCCACAGGCATGTGCTTGAGGCTGCTGTGGGAGGAGGGGCTTCTACCGAGAGATGCCCCCGCCAGGGTAGCACACTGGTGCGGAAGTGGGCAGGGGAGGACATGCCATGGCCACTTGCTCCCCAGCTCTCCCATCCTGCCCGCCTCCCACTGACAGAGCCCAAGTGGAAACAGCTGCTGAGGGACCGGCCTGTGGCTCTGTGGGGACCAGCGTCCTGGAGTAAGTGGGGGGGGGAAACGGGACAGAGGTAGGGGCGAGGAGGAAGGGGCAAATGAAAAATAACCTACACATCTGCCTTTGCCTGTAACTAGAGTGTCGGGGTCCTAAATCCCTTTATCCCACCTCCATTTCCTGCCCCTTGTGAAGGGGGGTGGGGCGAGACGTGCTATGCCTTCTAAGCTCATTGAGAGGGACCCAGTCTGAGTTCCAAAAAAGGAATTTCAAAACACCCTATTTTGAGTCCCTAAAGAACAAGTACCTTGTGTGTCTCTTGAGGGGGTGGGGGTCTGACTCCTCAGATGGCTGGTCATGCAGCCGCGTCACACGTGGCTGGGAGATCCCCCAGGAGTGGCCCAATGTGAGCGCCAAACACATGCAGGGAGGTGGTGCGATTTTACAGTATGTCTCCATTAGACGCTTTCCCTTATATTTTTCTTTTTAAAAATTCATTTTATTGTTTTTGACAGAGAGAGACAGAGACAGAGAGACAGAGAGAAGGGGGAGGGCCCAGAGCTGTCTCCATAGTTAAACGTCATCGGTTTCAACATGGTTTCATTCCACACAGGTGGACGGGGGCTGTGCAGGGTGGGAGCTGGGCTGGGGGCCTCCTGCATGGGAGGTACGCCCCCTCTAGCTGGGGGCCAAACCGGGGGCAAGAACCAAACTGGGGGCCTCCTGCATGGAAAGCACACCCCAGTTCAGCAAAGGGTCCACACAGGCCAGGGCCAGGATTCGATCCTTGGTCCCAGGGGCTACAAAGTGAGCTCTTAACCTGCTGAGCCATTAACTTCCCCATCCCTTATATTTTTCTTGAGATAATCTCAAACTTACAAAAAATGTATATGTACAATAAAAAAAAAATTTCATGAATCATTTGAGAATAAGTTGCCAACACAATACCCCTAAATGTGCATATTTAATGTGTAGTGTCTCTCCATAAGGCAATTCTCCTACGTAACTACAATGAAGCCATCAAAACCAGGAAGTCGGCATCAATGTTCTCAGACCCCAATCAAGTTTCAATGATTGCCTAGAAGTGGCCATTAGAGTAAAAGAACCTAGTTCAGGATGATTCACTGCATTTAGTTACCATATATAGTTAGTATTCTTCAATTTGGAACAATTCTTCAACCTTTCCTTGATTTTAAAGACTTGACACTTGGGATGATTACAAGCCAGTTATTTTGTAGAATGTCTCTCAAGTTGGATTTGATGTTTCCTCAAAGTTAAACTCATGCATTTTTGGCAAGAATATCACAGAACTAAGCTATCTTCATTGCATCATGTCCAGTGATACAGAATTAAAGTGGTCTCTCCATTACTTTAAAATTACTTGTTTTCTTGTTGCGATTCATAAGTAAAGGGTGTCCCAAAATTCACGCAAGATTTGAATTTTGCATCATTTGTGCAGTAGAGTGTTGCCATTGAAAAAAAAAGACAGAGTGACAGCTGACAGTTCAGGGTTATTAAAAATGGAGCGCTACACAAAAGAGCGCTACACAAAAGAACAATGCATTTTCGTTGTTGAGCAATGAAAATTTACAATTTTTAATTATAAACCTGTGTTTTCTATCAAAATTACTTCTTGCGTGAATTTTGGGACACCCTTTATTTTGGAGAGAGGCTCTCAGAGGCTATGTAGACATCCCATTTCTTTTCCTTTCATTTATTAAAGATTTATTTTGTTTGAGAAAAAGAGAGAGAGAAAGGGGAGGGCTCAGAGCAGTCTCCATAGCTGTACATCATTAGCTGTAACATGGTTTCATCCCACATGCTGTGGGGCTGTGTGGGGTGGGAACCAAACTGGGGGCTTCCCACATGGGTGGCGAGAACCTTCACTGCTGAGCCATTTCAATGGTTACCAGCTGCACCTCAGTTCAGCACATGGATTTGCACAGGCTGGGGAAGGGAATCAAGCCCCGGACCTCACAAGTGCGAGGCAAATGCTCAATCACTGAGCTGTCCTGGAGCTGTGCCCCCCTTTTTTGTTTGAGGGAGTTAAAGTACATGTTTATTTTAAATTATCACACAGACTTTTTTTCTTAATCACAGGATTAGTTGGATATTATTATTAGGTTGGTGCTTTGAGGGAGTTAAAGTACATGTTTATTTTCAATTATCACACACAGATTCCTTTTAAAAAAAATCACAAGATTAGTTGGATATTATTAGGTTGGTGCAAAAGTAATCATGGTTTTGGACTGTGAATTTTAAATCATAACGAGGCTCAAACACATCTTTATGAATCAAAATAGGAACCATTACAACCAACACATTTTTGAATGAGAAATGTTTTTGTATTCCTGTAACATAAAAATCTGTGCTTTGGGATTCGATGAACTCTTCGAAAGCATTTTCTGCATCCTGCTGGTTGTGGAAGCATTTTCCCTGCAAAAAGTTGTTGAGATGCTTGAAGAAGTGGTTGTCGGTTGGTGAGAGGTCAGGGGAATATGGTGGATGAGGCAAAACTTTGTAGCCCAATTCATTCAACGTTTGAAGAGTTGGTTGTGTGACATGCAGTCAGGCGTTGTTGTGGAGAAGAATTGGGCCCTCTCTGTTGACCGAAGCTGGCTGCAGGTGTGGCAGTCTTTGGGGCATCCCATCGATTTGCTGAGCAGACTTCGCAGTTGGAACGGTTTCTCTGGGCTTCAGAAAGCTGTAGTGGATCAGACCCGCAGCAGACCACCCAACAGAGACCATGACCTTTTTTGGGTGCAAGTTTGGCTTTGGGACGTGCTTTAGAGCTTCTTCTCAGTTCAGCCACTGAGCTGGTTGTTGCCAGTTGTCATATCAAATCCACATTTCGTTGCACATCACAATGGGATCAAGAAATGGTTTGTTGTTGTTGCGAGAATAAGAGGATCAGCTTTGATGATTGCTTTCAACTGGTCGTTGTCAACTTCCCCTGGCCAGCCACTGTGCTCCTCATCATCAAGCCTCTCATCGTCTTTGCACAACTTCTTGAACCACCACTGCACTGTATGTTCACTAGCAGTTCCTGGGCCACATGTGTTGTTGATGTTGCCAGTTGTCTCCGCTGCTTTATGACTCATTTTTAACTCAAATAAGAAAATCACTCAAATTTGCTTTTTGCCTAACATCATTTCCATGGTCTAAAATAAATATAAAATAAGCAGCAAGTAATAAGTCATTAGCAAAAAAAGATAAAGGGATGCTGGGATAGCTCAATAGGTTGAGCACTTGACTTATAACCTCAAGGTCTAGAGATCAAATCCCAGCCCCGGCCTGTGCAAACCCATATGCTGAACTGCAGCGCAACTGGTAAGTGCTTGAGATAGCGGCGAAGGTTCTTGCCTCCCAAGTGGGAGGCCCCCATTTCAGCTCCTGCCCTGCGCAGCCCCACCGCTACCTGTGTGGAATGAAAATATGTCACAACTAATGATGCACAACTATGAAGACAGCTCTGGGCTCTCCCCCTTCTTTCTTTTGCTTTCTCACTCTCACCTTTCAAACAAAATAAACCTTAAAAAATAATAAAACAATAAAATAACAATTTAAAAAAACAATAAATCTTAAAAAAAAATAAAGAAAAGGGTATACAATGATGTATAACATAACCACATTTATTTATTTATTTATTTTTAAGATTTATTTTTATTGTTTTTGACAGAGAAAGAGAGAGATACAGAGACAGAGAGAAGGGGGAGGGCCCAGAACAGCCTCCATAGTTGCACATCATTGGTTTTTTCACATAGTTTCATTCCACAGGTGGGCTTGGGGCTGCACAAGGCAGGAACTCGGCCAGGGTCTCACCCCAGCACGAACTAAACTGGGGACACTCCCCAGTTCAGCATATGGGTCCTCACAGGCCGGGGCCAGGATTCAATCCTTGGTCCCTGGGGCTGCAAAGTGAGCTCTTAACCCACTGAGCCATCCCGGCTTCCCCTTATTTATTTTTAAAGATTGATTTTATTGTCTTTGACAGAGAGAGAGAGAGAGAGAGACAGAGCAAAGGGGGAGGGATCAGAGCAGTCTCCATAGTTGTATGTCATCAGTTTTCGACATGGTTTCATTCCACACAGGTGGGCGGGAGCCGCACAGGGTGGGAACCAGGCAGGGGCCTCCTGCATGGGCAGCATGACCCAGCGAGCTGAGGGCTGAACAAGGGGGCCTCCCACCTGAAAAGCTTGCCCTCGTGAGAGCCATACTGGGGCCACACCCCAGTTCAGCACATGGGTCCTCATAGGCCAGGGATGGGATTTGATCCTTAGACCTCGGGGCTGCAAAGTGAGTGCTTAATCTGCTGAGCCATCCCAGCTTCCCCCACATTTATTTAAGAATGTATTCTATCAAACAGCAAATTTCAGCAATACAAAAACAGCAATTACGTTTGTACCAACCTAACGTAGTTTAAGTTCAAGTATGAAACATTTTTGTGTTTTAGTAACACCTTAAAGATTTCATTTCATTTTTATTCATTCTCAAAACAGTCACCTTAATCATGAGACTTTTTAAATCAGGCTTTAAAAAATAGTAAGAAACTTTTAATTTATTCATGAATTTATTAAACTTCTCAGGACTCTTGTATCACACCCACTGGATTATAGTTCATTGCCGTCATTTATTTTGACACAGCCCATAATTCTATGTACACTTCCTCACTTTCTGACATAAGTATTCCAGCTCATTTTTGTACATTCTCTTTCCCAGCCCTGAAATCAGCTTTCTCCAAGGAGCACTTCTCTCTGTTAGTGAAGAACGGTACAAATGTGCCCCCTTACCTGTGAGGGCTGCATTCCAAGACCTCTATGAATGCCTGAAACTGCAGAGCACCAAACCTTGTATATAATACGTTCTTTAGTAAACACACACACTGGGGATAGTGTGATTGATCAGTTAGGCACAGTAAGAGGTAACAATACAGGCACTCCTCACTTAACAACCAAATTCCATTCCTACGACTAGATCTTTAAGCTAAATGGTTGGTAAGGGAGGAGCTTAAAGGCAGTTGTCTTGTGGTGTGTTGTGGTGCCATAGGGTATATATTTTCTACTAGATATCATTCGACACCACACTTGCATGATTTGGAACAACTGGTATCGTGAATACTAACCAACAAGGAAGGAGACAAAGATTGAGAAAGGGGATTCCGCAGGCTGGAGAGCTAGTTGAAAGTCCAAGCAGTCATTGAATAGGTAGGTCATTAAGTGAGGAGTGGCTGTACCTAATAAAAAAATAGAACAACTGTAACAACAGACTGTAGCAAACGTTAGGTGAGCGTGGTCTGTCTCAAAACATCTTATTGTCTTGCACTCACACTTCTCCTGATGCTGTGAGGTGGCACAAGGCTGATGTGATGAGATGAAGGGAGGTGAGTGACTTGTGGCTGGTGACATGGCCTCAGGCTGCTACTGTCCTTCTGATGATGAGTAACAAGCACTTTCCGGCTTCTCTTCAGCGCATCCCAACTGTCAGCATCATGACTCAGGCACTTTGGGGCCGTTATGGGGTAAATTCAGTCACTTGAACAACAGACCTGGGACAATGAAGCAGTGGAGCTGATCACCAAGAGGCTACTCAGTGACTCCCAGGTAGGAGTGTCTACAGCATGGTGACTCCGGACAGAGGGAGGATTCCCGTCTGGGTAGGACGGGGAGAGACTCTAGAAATTTCACCTTGCTACTCAGCATGGGGGCAATTTAAAAATGTATAAATTATTTCTGGATTTCTCCATTTAGTATTTTGGGACTGTGTTTGACCTTGGTTCTCCATTCATTATTTTGGACTGTGGATGACCTCCATTAATTGAACCCACAGAAAGTGAAACTAGGGATAAGGGAGGTGACTGTATTCAGTTTTATCTTTTATGCATTTCTGACATTCACTTGAAGTCCTTTTGAAAACAAGGTGGGTTTATTAGCAAGAAATAATAATAACATATGTAGACTTTTGGCTAATTCAGTGCTTCAAGGGTCTCAGCATCAGGGGGGGAGGGGAGAGTGAATTTGTGGACATGGATGTGATGTCCTGTGTGAGGGTGTGTGGTGACAAAGGAGCCATGGACGTGTCCTGAGGACATCTTGAAAGGCAGATGGAGAACTGAGCAAAGGAGACAAAAATGAAGAGACTGCAGCAGGTCTGGAGAAAAGCCCAGGAGCGGAGGGTCCACACAGTAGCAAAATATGAGAAGATTCTTTAAGTATTTTAATTTTTATTTATTTATTTTTTAATTGTTTTTGACAGAGAGAGAGAGAGAGAGAGAGAGAGATACAGAGACATAGAGAGAACTGAACTGGGGGAGCTCCCAGTTCAGCACATGGGTCTGCACAGGCCGGGGCCGGGATTCGATCCTGGGTCCCCGGCACTGCAAAGTGAGCACTTAACCCACTGAGCCATCCCGGCTTCCCCTGCAGTTGAAAATCTTAATTGAACATAGCTCACTCAGCGTCACAATCACCCTTTTTTTTTTCTGAATGCAGAGAGACAGACAAGCCCTTCTATTTTCACCTGAACTTCACCTTGCACATTCCTGCAGCCTTGACAGACACCTGTCTGCCTGTCTGCCGCTCTGTGGAGGGGCCTTCCCACTGCCAGTGGCACTGACCTCCAGGGAGCGGGAGCCAAGGCTCAGGAGGCCCACACGGCAGACAGTGACATCAGCCTTACAGAGGCGGAAGTGGGTTTCTGCAGAAGACACCTGGACACATAATTTAGGCTACTTCCACTCCCTCTCCCACTCAGCAGTCAAAACCAGAGATGCTTTTGAGCTTCCTGTTGTGCTGCCTGGAGCTGAAGTGGGCTCACTGTGCCAACGAGACATTATTTCATGTTGCTCTAGAAAGAGCACAGGCTACAGCTGCCTCCAAGCAGGAGCTTTGTGAGCCCGATTCGAAGTGTCTCTTCTTGCCTGGCATCCTGGAAGAGGCTTCGAAGACCCTGCTGCAATACTAATTGAACAACTTTCTAGAAAAACCAGCCTTGGTGAATCACACTGGTTTGCACATACGTGCTTGAGGTCATTCATCAGAAGTTTAGGAATGGAAGCCTCGTTGGCCTTTATAAAGCATGTTAAGAGCATGACCCATACTAATCCTCACAGCCAAACCATCTCAGTTCATAGATGAAGAAACTGAGGCTCAGAAGGTTGACGTGACTCGTCAAGAACTAGGCAGCTGGTTAGTGACAGACCTGGGGCCCAACTATTTAAGTCCTGGGCTTTCTTTTTTTTAGAACTTCTTTCAGAGAGGTCCCGAACCCCTAAATCGATGCTAGTGGTTTAAGTACAATTCTACACATCATGAGCCTTAGTCCTTCCCTTCAGGAAAAACCTATATGGTTTATCAGCTCTGAGCAGCCTTCCTCCTCTCTCAGCTTGTTACTTTTATCTTCCTGCTCCCTTTTCCTCTAACTGGCTTTTATTGCCGCCCTTAGGAAACTAAAAACTTACTGCAGTCCCTCTGAACCAGTTCCATGAGCAGGACAACACTGCGGCTTGCATGTCAGGGTGGGGACAGGCAGGAAGAAGCCATGACAGCCCCCAAGTATAGCTCGAGGTCCCATTAATAAGGTGGGGACCAAAGGTGGTTGTTGTTGACAAAGAGTAGGCAGACTTGGGGTTAGCAAGGATTTGGATTGTACCAAACAATTAAAACGATGAGTAAAGGTGAGAATGCATGCAAGGGAGTGATTTTAGCACCCAACTGTGGACTTTTCACATGTTAAGGAGGCAAGGCATGGTAAGATGGGGAAACGATTGACACAGTGGATGGCAGGTCCAAGTGCAATAGAATTGAACTTGGGGTGCCAGAAGATCTGAGCTAAAAACCCAAGGTGGAGAGAACATAGGATGCTTGAGATGGAAAGTATGGTGGGGTTGTGCTCTTGCTAAAGATAAGAACTAGGCTATGACTAGGAGAGTGCGCAATCAGAATGGGAGGAGGTGGAAAAGTCAAAGCACTGAGACATCGGGATTCAAGATCACCTCCATGGAGACAGAAGTCACCATCACCCAGGGCAGCACGTACTGGGGAGCGTGACAGTGAGCCCAGAGTTAAGTCACCAGAGAAGGAGTGGGAGTGCTCTGGTGAGGTGGATAACAGCAACAAGGAGGGGTAGTAGGTGACATCCTGGAGGTTTTTAGGGAGGGGGGAGGGACAATGGTGTTGAGAGAGCACTGAGGAGCCAGGGACACCCATGTCACCTGCAGGCCTGGGGGAGGGAGCAGCGGCAGCGGAGCTGACTAAAGGGCACACGGGTGGAGTGTTCTGAGAGGTGGCATGCACGGGGGTACACCCACACTGCCTCTGGGCTCCCGACATCCCAGAAGGTTTTATGGGGTGCGGTGGGCTGGGAGAGGGCTGGTAAGGAGTGTACAGAGCTGTGTGTGGTTCTAGCATTGGGGAGAGGGCTGGCCTGAGGCTGGTGTGCAGGGTAGGAAGGGGGTGAAGTAAACAGGAATAACAGGCACGATGGAGTCAGTCCCGACAGCTGCAAGGCCGATGGTGGTGAAGCTGCTGGGTGCTGGGTGTGAGGTCCTGGGCCACAGGAACACTCCTGCCAGCCAGGGATGAGGAGGTGGGGAAGGGGGCATGTCATCAGAGCACTCAGAGATCCCTGGAGACCAGGGAGTCGGTGAGGTTGTCTTACCCAGAATTTACCTGGTACACTTATATTCTAAGTGCATTCAGTCTTTTAATCCTTGTAACAACATTGTCAGGTGGGTGTTATCATCAGAGAAGTTATATAATTTTCCCAAGGCCACACAGCCGGTAAGCCGTGGAGCCCAGATCTGAATAGAGACTCTGCTGCAGGGCCCGCTCTCGCCCACTAACTACAGCGCATGATGTTCTCTGAGCACTGGCTGGGCACCGGCTCCGCACCTGCTCCTCAGAGCACGGACTACAGTTCATCTTCTTCTCTCCTGTCCCTGGTGTAATGCCAGGTGTTTAGAAGGCATTTAATAAATGTTGGAATAGTAAGTAAATGAATGTGTGAATTGAATGAATAAATAGATGAATAAGATAAACACATTTGACCATAAGGAAGAGTTGAGGTTGGGTTACAAGTGAAATTGTTCTTTTGCCAAACAGATGTTAAAAACCTGTATGTGAAACAGGGTATAAGTGTGTATGGACAGAGTAGAACAGGAAGTCAAGAATTAGACCTACATATACACAGGACTTCATTATATGGAAAGGTAGCATTTTGAAATTAAGTGTGGAAATGTTGATTATTGAGTAAGTGATGTGGAGAAACTGGTTAACCATCTAAAAAAATACAACCTGAATTCACATCTCACACTGTCACCAGGAAACAATTTTCAGATGAATCAAAAATTAAAATATAAAACAATGAAATCCTAGAAGTCTGAAAAGCAAGCATGGACTGCATATATTTTTCATCTCAGTGTGGGGGAAGGCATTTCTAAATGTAATATAGAGCCCAAAATATAAAAGATGGATACATATGACATACACAAAAACAAAAATTTTGGCATGGCAAAAACCACCAGAAAGAGAAAAGATATGCAATAAGCTGGGATGAAATATTTGCAGCTCCTATCATACATAACAGGCTTCTAAGAGTCAAGATAAAAATAAACAACTTAATAGCATAGTGCACAAGGACAGGAACACTGTTAAAAAGGAAATACAGATTGCTCTTCAGCATAGAAAATGTTCTCAGCCTCACACAGAATAAGAGAAATGGAATTTAAATTATACTGCAAGGCCATGTTTAATGAGAACCCTGGTAAAAACCAAATCCAAGTTTGGTAACACACTGTGTGGTGAGAGGGGAAACAGGCATTTTCCTTCTCGCACGGCTGCAAACTTACAAATATACAAGGACATTTGTTGCAGCTTTTGTGACAGCAAAGGAAACAACTCACTGCCCACACCCACAGAGAGTGAGCTGCTATTGCACATGTAGATTAAGGCTCCTGTTAAAAAGCAGGAAACTCTAGAATGATGTGGAATGAGCGCCAAATTACATAACATGGAAAAAAACAAGGTGCAAAACAGGGTACTACCATGTAGTTTCTGA
The DNA here is from genome assembly GCA_004027555.1 of Craseonycteris thonglongyai. NCBI lineage: Eukaryota > Metazoa > Chordata > Mammalia > Chiroptera > Craseonycteridae > Craseonycteris > Craseonycteris thonglongyai. The sequence continues at coordinate 80,917 of PVKE010001901.1, forward strand.
AAGAGGCTCAAAATGTGCGAGCGTACGTGTGCTTGGCATGGTTCTATAGGTGTAACACACTTCAGAAGGGTACTCGAGAAACTGGCACACCTGGTTGCTTCTGGGGAGAAGACTTGTGCACACGGGGAACAGTGACATCATGCACGTCAAGCCTTGGAACAATAGAGGGCCCGTCGTATGATTTGAATTCCAAATAATAGTAGCAATACTTAAAAAGAATGCCTTTCTGACCCCCAGTTTGGGAGACAAAACATACCTGATGGGAAGTGTTAGGTGTCCTGACAGGCAGACATGACCATACTATGCTCTGGCTTGGCCCGAAAGACAGGCCTAGTGGAAATTGAGGCAGAAGAGTGCTTCTATTTTATTTTAATATATTGAAATAGCACTAGAATGAGTGCACTAAGTGTCCACATTCAGCTGTATTTAGATGCACTTGACCTCCAACTTTTTCTTTTTTTTTTTCTGGTTAAAAGCAGGTGCCTGAACACTTGGGAGTTTCACAAGCACAGACAGCCAGGGTCTAATGTTAGTCGTTAAAGGCTTTTAAAGCACTCCTCACCCTGGTGACCCATTCCCATTGCAGTAACTGCTTAACACCATTGTGCACCAGTGAGAGACAGAAAATGTACATTATTTTTTGCCAATTCCAGTACAAATGGTAGATGCTCTTCGGGCTCTGCTGGCTGACTTGCCTCTTAGCTCCTGGGAAGCCAAATTTATTTAAATTGCCATCCTTGTCTGTCATCTCGTCAAGTAATAGGCTTTTTAGATTCTTCATACTGTGATGTGGTGGGTGAATAAATTCCCAAGGTAGCATCCAACTGTGGCTGGACTAAGTTTTGGGTTCTTTTTCTTCTTAAAGCTAAGTAAGGACACAAAGTTTAGCTCAGTGGCTGATGAAGATGTCTAATTTACTGACACAGCACGTAGAACTTCCCTGCCTCTATTTTATCAAATACAAGAAAAGTCTTAGGTACCGTAGCTCATTAACTCTGGCCCTTTCCGTATCAACTAGCAGGAACTGTCTTAAATAGAAAGATTAAGATATAACTTCAGAGAAATTTTTTTACTGTTTACTGTCTGATTCACCCAAAGCCTCTATTAACATTTGCTCTTTATATTGTTCCTTTATGGATAATGTCTGACACCTTCCCATACCCTCGAGGCCACCAACCCCAGTCTGTGCTCCTAGCTCCCTGTGTGCAACTGTCTCCACATTCTAGTTGTTTTTTTAATGAACACAAGTTCTGAAATTAATGTAGTCACATGTATGAAGTTTCTTTTATACTGAATTAAGCATTCAAAAAACCCTTATTACCTCAAAGTCAGAAAGGTATTATGATACATTTTCCTCTAAAAATTTTAAAAAGCTTCCTTTTCATATTTTCCTTAAACTAAGTGGAATTATTTTTGGAGAATAAAGCAGGGAAGAGATCTAATTTCAATTATTTATTTCCCTTTATGCATTTATAAATTATTCCTGAACAATTTTCTAAACAGTCCTATTGATCTGAAATGTCACCTCTGTCACATATCACAGTTCCGTAAATGCATGGGTCTTTTGATTCTGTCCCATTTGTGAACTTGCCTATCCTTACTTCAGAATCTCACAATCTTAATTATCAATAAAGGCTTTATAACAAAATTGAAGATCTGGTGGGACAAGTCTCATGCCCCTAACTATACTATCCTTTGATAGGAGTGTCCTGCCTTTTCTTTGCCTTTATTCTTCCTAGATTTAGCTTGTGAAGTCCCATAAAAATTTGAAATTTTAATTGAAATTGCATTGAAACTACGAATCAGTCCAGGGAGAAATGAATTTTATAATAAATCTTTACAATGTTATAGGAATCTCTATTTAGATCTTGATGGTTTCACTTGTTTCATAATTTTCTGTGTATCAGTCTTGTAACTTTCAGATTTACTCCTAGGTACCCTCAAGTTTTTTTTCTACTGTAAATGCTAGGTGTTTTCTTTTTAAAATTATGATTTCTAAACTATTTGTTGCTAATATAGAGAAATGCATTTGACATTATATCAGTCTTATAGCCAGTCACACTCTTATTATTCCTATTTATCTGTAGATTATTTTGGGTTCAATGTAGATAAGCATATCTACAAATAATGACAATTTTATTTATTAATTTCCAGATCTCGTGCTTTTATAGTTTCTGGTATTGTTACCGGATGAAGCAGAGATAATCCCTTTGTGGTTTCCAATGCTGTTACCGGAGGGACACCGACTGCAGGCTCGTGCTGCCTGCACTGTTCAACCAACAGACTAACACAGGAACTGGGTTGTAGACTAAGCATTTGTAGTCAGAGCACCACTGACCTGAGAAGGCAGCGGGTTTCCTCTCAAAGACCGCCTACTCCTGCCACACTGCCAGGGCGGACTCCAGAGCCACTGCCGTGCCTAGTGGGTTGTGCTGCCTGCTCCCTGCAAACCACACCTCCATGTCCCAAGTGCTGCCCTTTGTGAACCAAACCTCTGGGTCCCAAACTCTGCTCTTTGCTGCTGTTGCCTTGCAGGTCAAGACAGCTGCTATGACCCAAGCACCTCTGCCTCTCTGCTGCTCTGTCTTGGTGGGCAAGCCAGCCACCGTGACCCAAGAGCCTGCCTGCTCCTCTTCTATGCCAACTCTCCTTGCCATCCCTCCTCTGTCTCCATCTGCTTCTCTGAGTCCACCCTCCTTCTGTTCCATCTCTCTCCCTGGAAGGCAGTAGGAGGGTCCTTCTTCTCCTGTCATTTATGACCCATTATCAGCAACTACCCCCACCTGTTCTAGCTTGCAGCTCTTTGTCAATTGCGGTCAATTAATGCCAATTAAGCCTAGCCTCTCAGCCCCTACCTACAACCTTTGTTCTGAGGGCAGGGAGACTCAGCAGGTGCCTTGATTTACAGCTGCCCTGGGCAGCCTCCTCCTGCTACATCCCCCATCCTTGACCCTGTTACAACATTGTCAATGCTGCTAGTAATTCCAGTACAATGGAGAATAAAAGCAGTAACAGGGCATTTTTTTTGCTTTGTCTTGTTCTGATTTTAAAGGAAATGCTTTTAAAGTTTCTCCATTAAGAACAATATTTGCTGTATAATTTTTTGTAGATGTTTTTCATTAGGTGAAGAAAGTTCCAGTTCTGTTTCTAGTTTCCTTGGGAGTTTTCATCACAAATGGGTATTGAATTGTGTCACGTGCTTTCTCCATCCATTCTAATAACAGACTTTTCTCCCTTGAATTTTATTGATTGACACATACATTTTCTAATGCTGTATCTCTTGCTCTCCTGAATAAACAGTTTGGACACAGCCTATTATATATTTTTATATATTAGAATGATGTAGTCCTTAAAAGTTTAGAATTCACTTGTTAAAACCATGTGGCCCTGGGCATTTCAAAATTAATGTTTCCATCTCTTTACTCTACAGGGGTTATATGCTTTCTATTTCTTCTTGAGTAAGTTATATTTTCATAGAAATTTGTTTTTATTTCATCCAATTTTCAAATTTATTGGTAAGATTGATCATGGTATTATTTCATCTTTCACCTCTGCTGGTCTGGATCTATGCCCCTTTGAATTTCTAATATACCATATTTTCCGGCGTATAAGACGACCGGGCGTATAAGACCACCCCCTAATTTTACAGTTAAAACATAGGTTTAGGCCTATATTCGCTGTATAAGACTACCCCCCACTTCCAAGGCTGTAGTCTTATACAGCGAATATAGGCCTAAACCTATGTTTTAACTGTAAAATTAGGGGGTCGTCTTATACGCCGGAAAATACGGTAAAGTTTATACCTTCTTTCTTTTTTTGCTTGGTTCATCTATCAGAGATTTTATCTATTTTATAGTCAAGAACCAGCTTGAGCTTCATTGAACTCCATTCTTGTTCTATTTCATTGATGTTTACACTCCTTATTTTCTTCTTCCTTTGACTTTTCATGGGTTTATTGTTTTTTTCCTATTATTTTTTACTATAGTTAGCACACATTATATTAGTTTCTGGTGTTTTTTCTTAATATGTATATTTAGTTGCTCAACTTTCAGCCCTTCTTTCCTCCAAATGTAAGTATTTTAAGCTGTATTTTTCCCTCTCAGTATTCCTGATGTGATATGTAGTGTCGTATTTTGCTATGTATAATGTGTTCCAGTGTATAAACTGCACCCTTGTTTTTGGCCTAAACTTTCAGGTGAAAAAGTCTTTCAATTTTTTTATTCAAATTTTTGTTTATATTTAGGTAGTACTTGTTTTCTGTATTATGAAAGAAATTATACATTTATTTTTTAACATTTATGGTACAAGAAATTTTATGTAACAAATATTATAATACAAAACACAGGAACAGATAATAGATATAAATTCTTTTTATATTAAAAAAATGTGCTGGTGGTAATGTAAATTGGTGCAACCACTATGGAAGGCAGAATGGAGATTCCTCAAAAAATTAGGAATGGAATTACCATATGACCCAGCAATCCCTCTTCCTGGGTATCTACCCAAAAAACCTGAAAACCTTAATTCATAAAGATATATGTACCCCAATGTTCATCGCAACACTGTTCATGGTGGCCAAGTCGTGGAAACCAAAGTGTCTTTTGATAGATGACTGGATAAAAAAATTGTGGTACATTTACACAACGGAATACTACCCAGTGATAAGATAAAATACAGCTATTTGTGACAACATGGCTGGATCTTGAAACCATCTTATTAAGCGAAATAAGTCAGACTGAAAGAATCAAGAAACACATGACTTCACTCATAGGTGGAATATATAACTGAAAGTAACAAACAAAAACTCGTGAACGAACACAATCAATAGTTTAGCGGTTACCTGAGAGTAAAGGAGAAGGTGGGTGGGAAAGCTGGGGTGGGGGGAGTAGGGAGGGGGCATCAAATATATGGTGATGGAAAGAGGGCTGATTCTGGGTGGTGAGCACATAATGCAATGTACAGACAATGTGATGTAGAATTGTAAACCTGGAAACTGTGTAATTGTAACCCACCAATGTCACCCCAATAAATTTAACAAAAAAATGATTATCATATTCCTGGATATTATTTTGCATAGATATCATTACTGATTTTTAGTTAACAGTTTTAACTCATAAGCATAAATAAAAGAATTAAAAACATTTACATAGCTATGGAATTAGTATTACCCATGTATAATACAATGTGCATCCTTATTTTCCCCTCATAAATTTGGGCAAAAAAACAACACTAAAACTACTCACTATACACTACAAAATACAGTATTTTTACTATTGTTCAATTGTTTTTCAGAATTTTTACTAACATTTCATCATAAGCTGGTTTAAGACTCCATTATATCTGCTATATGTATGGGATTTAAAAAAATTATTTTAAATATATTGCTTGATAAGTGGAGAAAAAAATGATTCAATTCCTTGAAATTTATTGAGACTTGTTTTATGGTTTGGTCCATTGCTACTTAAAAAAAAAAAAATCTCATGTGTTTGAAATAAATGTAGTGAACAAACTGTCAATTAGTTCAAGTTTGTTAGTTAAAATTTTCCAAGTATTTTTATATATTTACTTATTTTTAGTATTCTTGACTTATCAATGAAAGACTTGTTTAAATCTTCCAGCGTGATGGTGGATTTGTCTATTTCTCCTTATGCTCTATTTCTTTGCATTGCTTAAAAGAGAAAAAGCACTGATTTAAACAGGAAATATGAAAAAGTTTAAGTGAATATCTTTCCTAAACACTATTGAACTGTTTTGGTTTAATTGACATATGCCTCAGAAGTACAACACAATCTTTAAAATTTTAAAAATATAAATGAATAATTAACACACGATTAAATTCAGATGGCACAGAACACGGTTTAAGTATTTGAAGCCTATGTCTGAATTACCATTTTAGGTCTTCCCTCTACTTTCCTAGCCAACCCAATTACTTGTCCTGCTGATTTTCAAGAAAGATAGAAATGATTTCTACAGGGAATGCCAAGATGGCTTAGTGGGTTGAGGACTTGTCTTGTAGCCCCAGGGTCCAAGGATTGCGTTCCCATCCCAGCCCCAGCTCATGCAGACCCATGTGTTAAACTGGGGTGTCCTTCCCATGTGGGAGGCCCACAGTTTGACCCCCAGCTTGTAGGGGCATGCCTCCCACATGGAAGGCCCCCATCCTGAGTCCTGCGCTGTGTGCTCCCCACCCACCTGTGTAGAATGAAACTATGTCAGAAGACTAGTGAGGTGCAGCTATGGAAATTGCTCTGGGTCCTCCCCCTTATCCCTGTCTCTGTCAGAACAAAACAAATCTTAAAAAAAAAAAAGTGGTTTCTACATTTGGATGTTAAGACTTTTTTTTAATCTGATAGAAAATGCAATATATAAAGTTACATTCTATGATTTGTTTCTTATTTAATGACCTGATATCAAGAAATAAATGAGGAGATAGAAGAGTGTGTGGTGTATGAGGAACATGGTCCCTGGAGTCAGAAAGACCGAGTAGTCCACAGTTCCTCCATTTAAGGGCTATATGACCGGAGTCCTTGAGTTTTGTGTATCTATAAAATGGAGGTATCTCCTTCCTCACAGTAGTTATAAGGATTTCACAAGATATGTATGTCCATAAAATAGGTTCTCAAGTTAGTAAAGGAGAACATGGTATTAAAAAACCAGAGTCCCATGATAGGCACTGAGTGATTCTCTACAATCAGAGATAACAGGATTCTGGGTCAAATAAACCTAATGCTGTCTGTCACTGTCATGTGTGATCTCAACTGTGCTTCCAAGTTAAAAGGTTACCACATCCCTTTCTTCCTTAGTGTTATGTAACAGCCAATTAGAGAACATGAGCCAGTTTAAGCCATTTACAAACAGGACAAACACTTGACTCAGTGTGACATCTGCTTGGTATATGTGAAGGGCTCTGTGGTCACATGGACCTGGAATTATGGTCACTATTTAGCATTGTGATTTGGGAGAAGTTACATTATCTCATTATGGCTTCTAGTCCTTCACATGACTCCATTTGCTGAAGTCATATTTCAAAGACTTTAAGTAACAAAACTTTGTTTTTTGTTGAAGCCTAATTTTATTAGATATTTGCAATGAAAATCACCTGCAGGTCACAAAAGAAAGGTTCTACATGTCATAATAGAAAGAAATAGATCAACACTATTTAAAAACCTTTCATAACAGATATTCCATACCTTTATTGTGGAGGAAAAGATTATCAAAATATAACATTCCCAAAAACACAATTCTGAAAATGCCAATGTTGTTCTTATAGGACTCAAAACTTTAAAGGTATTCCCATTATACAGTCAGGAAGTAGAACAAGCCCTCAGGAAAAAAGCAAAAAATGCCAATATCTTCTCCAACCACAATTATTTTTAATCTATGAAATAGGATTTCCTTACAAATTAGGCAGTTGTTATAGTAGTGACATCACTGATGTGATCTGTGTGTTTAATATGACTGTAGTCAGGAGGGAAGTTGGGCCTGTTATTTTTCCAGAATTTGAAAAAGTACCATCATTAAGACAAGGAAGAGGAAGATTTGTACCCATCTTTTGGGGACATGTAAGGTGTGAGTGCGGTCTCACAGTTGGAGAATCTGTGGATACTGCTGGAGGAATTGGAGATGCTCTCTAGTAAGCGTGTAATCCCTCTACCCCGAACACTGCTGTTTTGGCCAGAAATCTTCACCCCAGATGGGTAGTCACCTAAGATATTGAAAATGAAAGAAAATAAATGTAGCCACTTTATAGTTTTATTATAAAGAGATCCCTCAACTGACTAGCATCCTGCTGTAGGCCTCCTCCCATGAAGCCATGATTAAACAGAGATGAGTAAGAGAGATTCTCAGAGTCGAGACAAAAGGCTAAACAAGAATACTTCTTTTCGTCTTTAGCTCTGAAGTTCTTCATGTCACTAGCTTTAAAACTTTTCCATGTCCCAGAAGATATCATCACATAAAAACTATAGAACTATATGCCCTGAACAAATTTGAGTAACTTAAACTGTATAAAAGTGATAAAAAAAAAAAAAGTACATATACAAATTGTTTTAAGGTATTGATGTAAAATAAAACTCTCCATTCAATGAGATCCTTACATCCTAAAGCTAATGTAGAGCATCTATTTAAGTACCACATGCTGGGATCTTAATAAGCTTTAAGGTCCTACATTCTTTGATGTGCATTCTTATAAGATATAAGATGCTTACCAGTAGGTGTGGTTGTTTTTTGTTCCTGATTAGAAGAGTTGAAATGAGAGAATCCTGGACTCTCAAACCGCAGCTTCTACAAGTAACAAAAAAAGAAAAACAAAACAAAACAGGCGAAAATGCTTATTTCTTATCAATTATTGGATTATCTACTGCAATTTCAAATTATTTTTTGAAAAATCTGAACTAACTCCCATTTTTCCAATGTCTGATCCACTTTTGAAGAGTAATGCTGTACAGGGGAGCAGAGGGGAGGTTGTTTGCAAGGGAACTATGTGGAAATAGCAGAGCCTGGAATGAACTTCAGAAATTCTAGCTGGAGAGCCGCACCCGACTGCTGAGCCCCTGGTACAGAGGGGATGAACATGGGGGCCGCACCCTGACTGCTGTGCCCTGGTACAGAGGGGATGAACATGGGGGCCGCACCCCTGACTTCTGTGCCCTGGTACAGAGGGAATGAACATGGGGGCCGCACCCCTGACTGCTGTACCCTGGTACAGAGATGAACATGGGGGCCGCACCCCTGACTGCTGTGCCCCTGGTACAGAGGGGATGAACATGAGGGCCGCACCCCTGACTGCTGTGCCCTGGTACAGAGGGAATGAACATGGGGGCTGCACCCCTGATTGCTGTGCACCTGGTACAGAGGGGATGAACATGGGGGCCGCACCCCTGACTGCTATGTAGATTAGTGAGTGCTAGTGAGGGGAAGGTGGGTGGCAGGGAGGTTAGACAGCTTTTAATTAAACCCTGAATTACATCTTCTGCATTTCTGAAGTAGATATTTTAATGTTATATTGTCTATATTCAGATATTTAATTTTTGGAATAAATGTTTGGATATGTTTTATACAAAGACTAATTGCCAATTTTAATTTTCTTAAAACTTTGTTAAATATAATGGAAAAATATACCAGGAAGGAAAAGAACTTTATGCAATATCCATCTGGTCTTAGAATTGACATTCCAGACAGGATTTTAAAAAACTACCGTATTTTCCGGCGTATAAGATGACCGGGCGTATAAGATGACCCCCTAATTTTACAGTTAAAACATAGGTTTAGGCCTATATTCGCTGTATAAGACTACCCCCCACTTCTGAGGCAACACCAGTTCTTTTTTTAATTAAATTTTTAATGAATGACATTTTTCGAACATACTGTAATATACCGTACATTGATACGATAAATGGAAGGTCTCTTCACAAATGGCAATGCCATGAACTTGACTGAGAAACAAGAAATCCAAAAGAGAACATTAACAATGATGGCATCATCTGGAAAGAAAATTACATGAAGAACTTGCAGAAAACACTTGTTTGTGAATGGCTGGGATAATAAGAGGTTTTTCTAGGCAGAGGAGCATTGTGAGCTTAAAATCCTTCAAAATCCTCATTATGTTCTTCTTCTGACATCATAAGTTCATCAATGACCTCTTGTGGTACAGTTGTAAGACAGTCATCATATGGATCAAATTCCGAATCAGATAGTGTGGCTTCAGCTTCCCCTTCATCTTGCCACAAGAAGTCATCCTCCATACCGTCCAAAGAATTTGATATACCACACTTCTTGAAAGACCTGATTACTGTTTCTTCAGTAATATCATTCCAGGCTTTTATGACAAAGTTACACAAAACATCCAATTGTGGCGCACGCATGTTTCCTCCTTTTGTGAATGACTTTTCGCCGCTAA